>JARBWK010000004.1:4516156-4528656 GCA_030556195.1 Anolis apletophallus | reverse complement strand
TTCCCTCTTTCCTTCAGGTGGTGGAAGGGGAAGGAATGAAAGGGGGAAAGAAAGAAAGAAGGAGGGAGGGAGAGGGAGAGGGAGAGGGGGGAGGGAGGGAGGGAAGTAGGAGGAGGAGGAAGAGAGCCTGCTCCTCCTCCCTGCCCCGCCCCTCACCCCCCCCCCGCCGCGAAAAAAAATAAATAAAAAATATTCCGAAAAATATTCCAAAAAAATATTCCAAAAAAATATTTTAAAAAAATTTTTTTTAATCTTAAAAGGCAGATATCTTGCAGGAGGGTAGGGGGCCGTGGGGAAGGGGTTGGGGGCCGTATACGGCCCGGGGCCACCAGTTGGACAGCCCTGAGCTATACCAAGCACTCAGGAACTGGTTTTGCTTTGCTTGGGAGCCCCTTATCTTTTTCTGTCAGAGCCTGGCAGAACGCCGAAAGCATTGCTCGACCTGTCTGTTTTGACTAATCTCCTCCTGTCTATCTATGTGCTCATTAATTTCTGCAGGTGCCGAGTTGTTTCCAAGCCCCAATTCCTGGGATCTCTCTGGGAGCAATTCAGGGAGTAAACCATCACCCCTATACCCTGTAGGGACATTCTCATGGGAAACTACACACTTTGAACAGGTGTCCCTATGTCATTCCCTGCATCAATATCACTGACCAAACCATTGCCATCTTGAACCTCAGTAACATCATTCCCCACATCCAAAGCACCCTGATCCTGAAACACAATCACAGTCTGAACTCCAACACCACCTTTCAGTCAGCAAGTTCAGCACCTCAGTGGTTTAACCTTCGTCTCCATTGGCGCCCCCTTGTTGTGGAGGGAGAGGCTTGCATACCCTAATGAAGTTGTGAGCTATGCTGGCGGTGGCATAATAGCCGCCGGTAGGGCCTCCCATGCCAGACAGGTCACAACCGAAGGGTCTGACAAAGAGCATCAACAGGCAGGTTGGGCTCTCTAGCCTTTTGGCAACCATCCTAAGAGAAGGAAAACTCTGATTTCAAACCCGGGCAGATGGTGCCCGTCTAACCCTGTAAGGTCAACCATCTAGAGAAGGAAACTTGAACCAAACCTATGACCTGAGGACCTCGCTGCCACCGTCCCAGCTTGCTAGGCCCCGGCAGATGAACCTTTGGTTTAAAGCAGTGTTTCCTAACCTTTTTTGAGCCGCGGAACACTTTTAACATTAAAAAATCCGGGGGCACACCACCAACCAAAATGACACTCTAACACAGTAAAGAACGGCTGGGGGTTGGTGGCCTGCTGGGAGTGCCGAAGCCGGGGAGGGGGCAGAGCCAGGCTACCCCCGGCTTCACCTCTCCCAGCTGCTGCTCCAGCCTTGAGGGGGCAGTGCCAAGCCAGCGGTGCCAGAGCCAGCACAATGCTGGCTTGGCACTGTCCCCTCAAGGCTGGAGCAGCTGCTGGGAGTGCCGAAGCCGGGGGAGGGGGCAGAGCCATGCCCCGCCCCCTCCCCCCAGCTTCAGCTCTCCTACAAGCCGCGCCATGCCCCGCCCCCTCCCCCAGCTTCGGCTCTCCTACAGAGGAGGAGCATGAGCGGTGGACGGGCTTCAGTGGGTGGGGCTCCTCCACGCGGCTTCAGCGGGCGAGGGGCGAGGGGCGAGAGTCATGGTGGGAGTCATGGCGGATTGGAGGCTGGCTGGGGAAACGGCCGAAGGAGGCGGCGCCCCGGTCCCTTCTTCTTTTTCTTCGCCACTGCCCAGACCTTCCTCCTCCCCCAAGCAGCAGGAGTTCGGCAGGAGGGGGGAGGAAGGGGGGGCAGAGAGCTTTTCTCGCGGCACAGCAGAAGGTCCGTCACGGCACACTAGTGTGCCACGGCACACTGGTTGAGAAAGACTGGTTTAAAGGATGAGGCCAGTTCTGTGCACGCTGCGCTCCACCAGAAAAATCAATTGCACAGGCTCGAAGGAGACACCCAACAACGCACTTGTAGAAAGCGTGGGATGGGTCTTTCGTGAAGTCATGCCACATGCCACACACACACACACACACACACACACATATATGTGGTTTAACCCACTGTGCCACCAGGGGGCCCACTTCCCTTTAGGCTCAGGCAGAAGCAAACTGCTGTAGCTGCTCCTAGCTTGACTGTACTTTCTCATTATGAACCTTTGCACTCTTGACCACACTTTGAGGTTTCTGGACCACAAATACCCCAGTTTTCATATGGGGGGATATGTCATATCACTTTTGATCTCTCCAGGAGCAGCCATGTGCCCAGCTGAGAGTCCATGGAAAATACAGCCCCTTTGCCCGTTTCTAATGCAGATCAGGATGCCATTTCCAGAGAAAAACAATAATAGGAACTTGATATATTCATATTAGGTGTTTAGTTGCTGTGCAAAAATGTATTTCTGTCAGTCTTTGAGATCCCATAATGCTGATGTGTCAGATGCATAAGGGAGGCAGAAGGAAATTGAACCTCATCTGTAGTCAACTCCAATGGAAGGGCTCCTTCTTTGGGGGCTTTTAAACAGAGGCTGGATGGCCATCTGTCGGGGATGCTTTGAATGCGATTTTCCTGCTTCTTGGTAGGGAGTTGGGCCCATGAGGTCCCTCCCAACTCAGCAATTCTATGATTCTGTGAGTAGGGAAAGAGAAGGCAAATTGCACTGAAGTTGATTTGGGGTTTTGACTTCACTTCTAATATGATGGGAGGGAGTCTTTTAGTACAGTGTTAGCAACAAAAAAAACCAATTCAGAGTATCAGCACAGTTTCTAATTATGACTGAAGTATAGATGCGTTTTTATGAGGAACACAACGTCACTGTAGGCAGCCTTCTAAATTGTTCCTTCCTCTGGCTGAATGGCACGGTATTGTAATGTATAATGGGCACAGTCCACCCAAAACGTCTCTGGTGCAGGTGCCCCTAAACTAAATGGGAATAAACAAGAGCACAATTGTGCTCTCATCCAACACCCCTCAGCTCCCCATAGTCTGTGTGGGAGATATTCTCTGGGGATTCTGCCCAACTACAGCTTAATAACAGCAATTACCCTGTGGGTTTAGTGGGAAAGTGGGTACTTTCTGTACTCGTAGCTGATCTTGTTTATAATTCATTATTTTTATCAATATGGAAAGAAATGTACTTTTTCTCCTCCCCATCCCATGAATCTTTATTGGGATTCCAGATTACAGCTATATTTGCATACGTGGCTAGCAGGCATGTAGCCAGGGGGGCTTAGGGGGCTTCAGCCCCCCCTAAAATTCTCAGGGTGGTCCGCGAGAAGGCCTTACTGGTACATTATTTAAACTGTCATGTTTATTCATATCATGATCTGATCACCATGCTCATTATATCCCACATTCATGGGGTTATTGGGATAACAATACAAAAGGTTTGCTAGAGTAGACCCTCTTCCACCCAGTCTCAGCCCCCCCGAACCAAACTCGGCCCCCCCCCCCGGCGAATAAAAATCCTGGCTACGGCCCTGCATGGCTGTCTACAAATGGATCCCCCTCATGCATACCTTTTTCAAAAGAGGTTGGAACCTGTTTTGGTTTTATATCTGTTTGCTTTGTGACGGAGTCCACCAGGAGCTTTTTTTGTGCTCTTAGTATTCCCTCCCAGAATGATTGCATGGAAACAAAACAGCCATCGTGTTGTATATTTAGTTTAAAAGTACGGACCAAAGCAGATTTCCTGCATGTATGCTCTTTCTGTTTATTAAAATACAGAGGGGGTGGTAATGTTGTTGATGATGATCATAGAATGATGGGATCCTAGAGCCATCCAGTCCAACCACCTGCCAAGAAGAAGGAAAATCACATTCAAAGCACCCCCAACAGATGGTCATCCAGCCTCTGTTTAAAAGCCTCCAAAGAAGGAGCATCCACCACACTCCAGGGCAGAGAGTTCCACTTCTGAACAGCTCTCACAGCCAGGAAATTCTTCCCAATCTCCTTTCTTGTAGCTTGAAGCCATTGTTCCATGTCCTAGTCTCCAAGGCAGCAGAAAACAAGCTTGCTCCCTCCTCCCTATGACTTCCTGTCACATATTTATACATGACCATCATGTCTTCTCTCAGGCTTCTCTTCTGTAGGCTAAACATGCTTAGCTCTTTAAGCCTCTCCTCATAGGGCTTGTTCTCCAGACCCTTTATCACTTTTGTCACCCTCCTCTGAACACATTCCAGCTTGTCAACATCTCCCTTCAATTGTGGTGCCCAGAGTTGGGCACAGTATTCCAGGTAAAGTGGTCTGACCAAGGCAGAACAGAGGGGTAGTGTGACTTCCCTGGATCTAGACACTGGACTCCAATACAACTTCCCGGATTTCTGAGTTGGCATAAAGAAGCCAAGAGTCATTGTAAATTTGGAAGGACCTCGGGTGGGCTGGCAATCCTTGTGAGGATGGAATTGGGATGGAGGAGTATACAATTATACGAGGGTACAAACAATTCACATGTGCTGGTACTTATGACAGGAAAGCAAGATAGTATGTTTATTATAATTAATGTTTATATACCTCCAGTATCATCTGCCCACTATAGACCAGAAACGTGGGTCCAGTTAGAAACCATAATCTTAGATATCCAACTACTCCTATTTATGCCGGCCAAAATCCTATTGGCTTTTTTGCCACAGCATGACATCATCATCAACAACATCATCATTATCATTTAAGTCCCATGTTTACCCCAAAGTCAGGACTCAAGTCAGGCTCCAGGACTTAAGAGCTGCACCTGAATGAATACATGTTCTTTATCATTCATGCAACCAACCAAGGCTGTGGAGGTGATACACCAAACCTCAGACCTCAACTTTAACGTCTCTATTTTTCTATTGTTTGACTCTGTATATAAATTGGCAATACATTTCACTGGGAATGTGGCGCAGCTGGCTGGGAGTCAGCTGCATAAGATCTCTACTGGACTTGATCCCTTCCAGTCCGGCTTCCGTATTGGGCATGGGACGGAGACCGTGCTTGTTGCCATTACAGACCAACTTCGCCGCCAGCTGGACCAGGGTGGATCAGCACTGCTTGTCCTGTTAGATCTGACAGCAGCGTTTGATACTGTAGACCACGCACTGTTGACCCACCGTTTAGTCGGCTCCGGGGTTGGGGGGACTGCCCTTCAATGGGTGGCCTCCTTCCTCCGGGACTGGGGACAACGTGTGGAGGGGCCGGGGAGGTCTCCGGGAGACTCCCACTTAACTGTGGGGTCCTCCAGGGGCCCATCCTCTCCCCCTTATTATTCAATGTTTACATGCGCCCCCTGGCCCAGCTGGCCCGTGACTTTGGTCTGGAGTGTTATCAGTACGCTGATGACACCCAGCTTTGCTGAGAATGGACGGCAGGCCGGACTCCGTGATTGTTTCCATCTATGCCTCGAAGCCGTGACTGGTTTGCTGCGTGCCAGCTGGCTGAAGGTGAATCCATTGAAGACGGAGATCCTGTGGCCTGGTCGGCCTGGACTGGGTGGGTGCCGGTTGCCTACCCTGGACGGCGAGCGGCTTAACCCATCGCCGTCGGTTAAGAGCTTGGGGGTTGTGTTGGACTCCTCGCTGACCATGGAGGCCCAGGTCTCCGTGGTCAGCAGGATGTCATTCTATCACCTCCGACAGGCTAGGCGACTGGCACCCTACCTGTCCAGGGACGACCTGGCCACGGTAATCCAAGCGACGGTCATCTCGAGATTAGACTACTGTAATGGCCTCTACATTGGCCTTCCCTTGTTGACAATCCGGAAACTCAAGCTAGTGCAGAATGCCGCTGCTCGCTTGCTGGCAGAAGTGCCGGTGAGGGAGCATATCACACCTATTCTCCGGCAACTGCACTGGCTTCCTATTGAGTACCGAATTGCCTTCAAGGTGTTGGTTTTGACCTTTAAGGCCTTATACGGCCTAGGGCCTGCGTACCTAAAGGACCGCCTTACCTCGTACTTGCCCCCGAGATCACTGCGCTCAGATGAGCAAAATCTGTTGTTAATTCCATCAGTCCGCTCCTGCCACTTGTCGACGACTAGACAAAGGTCTTTTTCTGTGGCATATAAATGATGTAAATAAATAATAAATAAATAATAAATAATAAATTTCCTGTAGTAAAATTGCAACACGAAATATTTCTTTACCATCATGTGAATCTTCAGACCAGTTAAATTACTTACAATGTGTTTATTTGGTAACATTTTAAAAATACATATACAACGATATATTTACCAAATATTTTATAATATATGGTGTTTCTAATTGATAGACCCAATTTCAAAGCAGTATATTTCACTATGTTACAAAAAGTTACAAACAATTTAAAAAGTCATCAAGTTTTACTAACCATTTTGATCCAGAAACTGTGAAAGTATTAAGTATTAAGTTTTATGTTTTATGTATTAGATGAAATGTAAATGAGGTGCAATGTATGAAGCTCCGCAAATGGAGAATACCTCAATAGGCTTTTTATTGCAGGGTCAACCATCTTGCAAATGAAGGAGGCTAGGGGCTGTTTATGTGCTGGAAGAAGCATTTAGCGGTAATTATTTCAAACTCTGTGCCCCACCCTTTCAAGTAGTAAGTTTAATTCATGGGTGGGTTGTGGTTTCAGAGATGTAACGATTTTGAATCAGGTCCATCTTTTTGATAGACCCTGTGTTATGTTTTTATTTTGAAGCCAGATTTGGAATTAGTACGTTTCTACTGACTCCAACTCCTACTCTGCTTAGATTTGCTTCCAGTTCCACAACAGTTCCAAATCCACAGTAACTCCTCAATTACCATCATATGAGATGTGGATCATATCCTCCTTGAATCCTTCCCAAAGCTTTTGTCTGAGTTGTGAAGAAAGTCCTAGTAGGGAGGAACTTAAAGACTATCCAGTCAACAAATAGCAGTTTCAAATAATATATTGTATGATGATCTATATACTCATAAACATATCAAATCATTCTTATCATCCTAATGTTCTGCCCGCAATCGGGTAAGCATACACATCAGTAATTTCATGCAGTGATCAGTACAATAATTCATTAAAATTCACAATAATTCATTGATATTCATTCAATTACATAAATTCAACACATTCTGCATCAGTCCCATCTCATGAGTCCCATAGTCCATTATTGCAATATTCATAATTATATGGCAATCTTGGGTAAATAATAATAATAGTTCAAAGTAGGCTCATTGCGGTCTGACGATCGCGTCAATACCTGCGCTGAAATCGTTTCGCTGGTAACAGCTTTATCAAAGACCGGGGACGATTCCTGTTGCTTTGATTTTATTTATTTATTTATTTATTTACTCGGCTTTTATGCCGCCACTCCCAAATAGGCTCGGGGCGGCTCACAGCCAGAAAGCAAGACAATACACAATAAACATATACACTCTAAAATGCAATACCAAATGCAGGTTAAAAATACACAATAAAACATCATTAAAAACACAGTTAAAATAATTAAGATGGTCTGGCAACAATGGCATGGCTTGAGGAACCCACTGGGCCTATGTGATGTGATGTGTTGAGGATCTATAATGAAAAACAAAATGCCACAACCATTCTCAATATATACTGTACATGGAAGCAAGTTTCTCATAGAGTGACCATAGAGGAGAATAAGAAAATAAATATATACATACCAAATATAACAGAAGTATATCTTAATGAGGCACTGAGCCTTCCTGAGGTACTAAGCCTTTCTGGGTCAAATCATGGACTCCATGTGGAAACAAAGGGTAGGCTTATAAACAAGACCGCCAGGGGCAAGGGCTGAGAATTACCTACTTCCTTATCAATCCCTTATAAATGCACACAAATCCCATCCATTGCATTTGTGCAATTAATTAATTAATTAATTAATTTACTTTATTTATATTCCGCTCTTCTCACCCCGAAGGGGACTCGGAGCGGATTACAGTACACATACTTGCAGACAATCCCTGCAGTTCAACATATGACATATAAACATGTGACATTTATCACAGTACAGTGCATACATTTTGACATATACATATATTGACAAACAGAGGCAAACTTTCTGGCCACCAGGGGGAGCTGGCGCACTCCTCATCTCTCTCAGCGTTTCCTTCCACGTCCCTTGTTGTTTCTTCCACATTCCTCAGCTATTCTTTATGGCCTCATAAATCAGTCAAAATTTGCTTCCCACTTTAATGTGGTACCTTTATCTCCTACTTGACAAATGTAACTGTCTTTTGGGCTGCAAAGGTCGGCAGCAGGGTACACTTAAAGGTCGAGAACCCACCTCGACCGGGGCAGGCCTTGAACTCATGACCTACTGGTCAGAGAGATCTTATGCAGCTGACACTTAGCTTGCTGCACCACATTCCCGGCGCAGTCAAACATCTAGTTTGACTTGAAATTATCTTTATATTGTTTGACTTGAAATTATCTTTATATGACCAATGCATTTGTAGACTTTCTTAGGATACTTTCTCAAGTGCTAGATTTCCTTACCAATAATAGACATGAATTGCATGACATGGGGGAGGGTGCTCTTCCTTATGAAAGGAATGTAAAGGCAAATGTTTCAGAGACTAAATGTGATTTTTCCTGCTCATCAGGTAAAAATATGGTTATGTGATGCAGTCTTAAATCATACAGTTGTTGCAATTGCCTTAGGGAAAGATCCTTGTCTGGAAAAAAAGATTGTCAGGTTCAAAATTAAATACAAATTATAGCTGAATAATAATAGGGCTATTTATTAGAATAAGAAATGGGGTGATTACAAAATGACTAAATTATAAGGATGTGACTGTGCCTTTTTTTTGGCTGCACACAACTGGAGCGATCGCAAAGAGCCGTGCTAGGATGCCTGGGGAGGGGCGGCTTTTCTCTATATCTTTCTCTACCCTTTGTACGTTAAACATAGTGATAGACAGGGAAATGAATCTAGGGCAGTGTTTCTCAACCAGGGGGTCGGGATCCTGGGGGGGGGGGTCGCAAGGGGGTTTCAGAGGTGTTGCCAAAGACCATCAGAAAACACATATTTCTGGCAGCCTTAGGTACCCCTTTGCAGAGAAGGCTGAAGATCTACCTGTCCTTCTCTTCCTTTTTGGAAACAGACTGCAAATCCTCCCACCAAAAGCACTCCTTCTGCTCTGACTGGCTGGCCACTCCTCTCAGCCAAGGGGAGGGCTGTTTCTGAGACCCCACGCTGGGAGGGGAGAGCAGGTGTGCTCAGCGCATAGCGGTGTGGTACGCATGCACAGGCGAGGGAGAGAGCATGACACTGGAGGGAGGCTCATGCCGGCAAGTCCTTTCAAGGCAGGCAGAAAAGTGTCTGTGCGACATGGGGCTGACATCATTGATGTGGTTCCAGGGGCTCTTGATTGTAGGTGAATTATAAATCCCAGCAACTACAACTCCCAAATGTCAAGGTCTCTTTTCCCCAAACTCCACCAGTGTTCACATTTGGGCATATTGAGTATTTGGTCCTGATCCATTGTTTGAGTCCACAGTGCTCTCTGGATGTGGTGAACTACAACTCAAAAAGTCAAGGTCAATGCCCACCAAACCCTTACAGTATTTTTTCTTAGTCATGGGAGTTCAATTCCAGTGTAGGTGAAATTCAAAATGCTCTTTGATTGTAGGTTATCTATGAATTCCAGCAACTATAACTCCCAAATGACAAATCAGTCCCTCATCCCCCCCCCCCCCCCCGCAACCCCACCAGTATTCAAATTTGGGCATATTGGGTGAATGAAAAGTAGCAATGAAAATAATTTTATGGCTGGGGGCCACCACAACATGAGAAACTCTATTAAGGGGTCGCAGCATTAGGAAGGTTGAGAATTAATGATCTAGGGCAGTGGTTCTCAACCTGGGGGTCCCCAGATGTTTTGGCCTTCAACTCCCAAAAATCCTAACAGCTGGTAAACAAGCTGAGATTTTTGGGAGTTGTAGGCCAAAACATCTGGGGACCCACAGGTTGAGAACCACTGATCTAGGGAATGTTTAATAGATCACCATAAGCTCTTTCCCTCCTCCACCTGTGGCAATGACTATAACCATTTCTTTAATCTGGTTTTCTTAACGTCCAAAGCATTCAGGGCAGCATTTCAGTCTCATCCTTCTGTTCTGTCATTCAAACAACCCTATCAGAACCATGAGCTACCGTCCCCTAATGCAGTGTTTCCCAACTGGTGTGCCGCGGCACACTAGTGTGCCATGAGCAATCATCAGGTGTGCCGTGGGAAATGGGAACCTCCAATACCCTTTCTTCCCCCTCCTGCCGAACACTTTTTCTTCTCCACTCGGGCTCCCTTCTTCCCAGCCTCGCTCTGCTTGCTTGCCTCGCCCCGTGTGGGCACTACTGCGCAGACTCGCCGTGTGGGCACTACTGCGCAGACTTCCTTCCTCCCCTCCTGAACACGCTCACACTGCTCGTCGAATCAAAATGGCGGCAGAAGCGGCAGCGTGAGCAAAGCGAGGCAAAGTGAGCAGAGCGAGGCTGGGAAGAAGGGAGCCCGAGTGGAGAAGAAAAAGTAAGTGTTCGGCAGGAGGGGGAAGAAAGGGTGCGAAGGGGAAGGGGGAGGAAAGGTCTCTGTCGAAAGCTGGCATGGGCAATCTTGGACCTTCCAGGTGTTTTGGACTCCAACTCCCACCATTCCTAGCAGCCTCGGGCCCTTTTCCTTTTCCCCCCTCAGCCACTTAAGCAGGAAAGGGCCTCAGGCTGTTAGGAATGGTGGGAGTTGAAGTCCAAAGCACCCAGAGGGCCGAAGTTTTCCCATGCCTGACCTTAAAGTGGTGAGCCTCTTTCCAACATTGTGATTCTGGATAGAAAACAAACAACAACATAACATAACATAGTTTGAGTCCACAGTGCGCTCTGCATGTAGGTGAACTACAACTTCCAAACTCAAGGTCAATTCCCAAGCAAACCCTTTCAGTACTTTCTGTTGGTAATGAGAGTTCAATATGCCAAGTTTGGTTCAATTCCATTGTTGCAAGGAGTTCAGGATGCTCTTTGATTGTGCGTTAACTTTAAATCCCAGAAACTGTAACTCCCAAATGTCAAGGTCTATTTTCCCCAAACTCCATCTGTGTTCACATTTGCGCATATTGAGTATTCATGCCAAATTTGGTTCTGATCCAACATTGTTTGAGTCCACAGTGCTCTCTGGATATAGGTGAACTACAACTTCAAAACTCAAGGTCAATGCCCACCAAACCCTTCTAGTGTTTTCTCTTGGTCTATTTTGACATTGCTCCCGTTTTCAACCACATATCTGTGTGAGAGGAGCTTCTCTAGCTTGACTGCGATAAAAAATAAACACAGAGAGAGACGGACAGCTGTGGAGCAAGACCTTCGTGTGTGTCTTTCTGCCATTCCTGCCATCTATGTTGTGTTCATCGAAACAGGCCCAGGTTTCACACTGAGTGTATAAATACATTTAAAAACATATTAACTATATGTATTCCTCTCCATTGGCGCCCCCTTGCAGTGGGGGAGAGGCTTGCGTACCCTAGTGAAGTTGTGAGCTATGCTGGCGGTGGCATAATAGCCGGCGGTAGGGCCTCCCATACCAGACAGGTCACAACCGAAGGGTCTGACAAAGAGTGTCAATGGGCAGGATGGGCTCTCTAGCCTTTTGGCAACCATCCTAAGAGAAGGAAAACTCTGATTTCAAACCCGGGCAGATGGTGCTCGTCTAACCCTGTAAGGTCAACCATCTAAGAGAAGGAAACTCGAACCAAACCTACGACCTGAGGACCTCGCTGCCACCGTCCAAGCTTGCTAGGCCCCGGTAGATGAACCTTGGTTTAAAGGGTGAGGCCAGTTCTGTGCACGCTGCGCTCCACCAGAAAAATCCATTGCACAGGCTCGAAGGACACATCCAACTTCCGAAAAAGCCCTGTAGCGATAGGCGAGGGACGAAACGGTAGGTGTAAAGATGCACTGGAAGCCGCAGACCCAACCCTGCATGCAGGCGGTTCAGGACTTTGGTCGCTCGAGACTGACCCGGAGATTTTGTTCGGCAGCATCCTGAACGACCAAGCAGCCTTTTTTAAGGAGAGCACTGCTTGCTCCGTATGGAGAGGGGCCTAGAAAAGGTGGCCTAACGAAAGCTCATCCCGTCTATCTGGTTGGCTAGCCGCGCCAACGGGCATCTTCCGATGCGGTCGAACAAAGACAAAGAAACAAAGGCCAACACCTGCCTGCAAAGGTGCAAATAGACTGACACTTGCATGCTGGAACATCAGAACCATGCAAGATTCTGCAGATAGTGGACGTCCTGAGCGTCGTTCTGCTCTAATAGCCCATGAACTATCACGGCTTAACATTGACATCGCTGCTCTTAGTGAAGTTCGTCTCCATGAGGAAGGCAGCCTTAAAGAACACGGTGCCGGCTACACTCTCTACTGGTCTGGCAAACCCAAAACTGAGAAACATCTTTCAGGAGTAGGCTTTATGATTAAAAACTCCATCGCCTAAACTCGAGACGTTGCCGACAGGTCACTCTGATCGCATTATCTCCTTACGCCTCCCACATGCTGTTCTCTTCAGTATATATGCCCCAACTAT
>JARBWK010000004.1:4466832-4516056 GCA_030556195.1 Anolis apletophallus | reverse complement strand
TTTGCCCTTAGACAACTGCAAGAGAAATGTAGAGAGCAGAACAAAGGACTCTATGTAACATTTGTCGACCTCACCAAAGCCTTCGACACTGTGAGCAGGAAAGGTCTGTGGCAGATCCTGGAACGTCTAGGATGTCCCCCAAGTTCCTCAAAATGATTGTCCTGTTACATGAGGGCCAGCACGGTCAAGTCAGATATGGCGATGCTCTCTCGGAGCCCTTTCTCATAACTAATGGAGTGAAACAAGGTTGTGTTCTTGCACCAACCCTATTTACAATCTTCTTCAGCATGATGCTCCAAAGGGCTATGGCAGACCTACAAGAAGAAGACGGCATATATATACGCTATCGTACTGATGGTAGCTTGTTCAACTTAAGCCGTCTGAGGGCTCGCACTAAGACTCTAAACTATCTAGTCCGTGAGCTACTTTTTGCTGACGATGCTGCCCTTGTCGCCCATTCAGAAGCAGCCCTGCAGCGCCTCACATCCTGCTTTGCAACAGCTGCAGAGCTGTTTGGGCTGGAAGTCAGCCTGAAGAAAACAGAAGTCCTCTACCAGCCCGCACCACAGGAAGAACACCACCATCCTCACGTCAGCATAGGCACATCTGTGCTTAAGTCCGTTCAGCAGTTCACCTACCTGGGAAGCATCATCTCTTCAGACGCCAAGATTGACAAAGAGATAGATCACAGACTATCAAAGGCATATAGTGCATTCGGAAGGCTTCACAAAAGAGTCTGGAGCAACAAGCACCTGAGACAAAGCACCAAAATCAGTGTGTACAGAGCTATCATACTGTCCATTCTCCTCTATGGGTCTGAAACATGGGTCACCTATCGCCAACACCTACGACTCCTCGGCGCTTTCATCAGCGCTGTCTTCGCACAATCCTAAATATACACTGGACCGACTATGTGACGAATGTTGCTGTCCTTGAGCAAGCAGGGATCACCAGCATTGAGGCCATGCTATTGAGAACACAGCTGCGCTGGGCAGGACATGTCTCTAGGATGGAGGACCACCGCCTCCCAAAGATACTACTCTACGGTGAACTCGCCACGGGTCAGCGCAAGAGAGGCGCCCCCCAAAAGAGATATAAGGACTCCCTGAAACAACATCTCAGGCTTGGCCAGATTGATCACCAACAATTGTCCACCCTGGCCTCACATCGGGAGGCATGGAGATGCACTATCCACAATGCTGCGGCCTCTTTCGAGAAGACACGCCGAATGGGACTCGAAGAGAGAAACGACAACGCAGAAAGAACATAACTTGGAAAAACATCACCCAAGGAGACTTTCTGCTGCGCTTTCTGCAACCGAACTTGCCTATCTCAGATTGGCCTTTTTAGTCATCAACGCGCTTGTAAAAAGCGTGGGATGAGTCCTTCCTGAATCTTCGTTCGCGAAGTAATGCCGAGATATGTATTACTGTGTTAGAGTGTCATTTTGTGTCATTTTGGTTGGTGGTGTGCCCCAGGATTTTGCAAATGTAAAAAATGTGCCGCAGCTCAAAAAAGGTTGAAAAACACTGCCCTAATGTGCCATAGTTGTGCCCATTGATTGCACTTGTATCTTTCATTCCTGAAATGTGCCAGGGAACAGTAGCCAAAGACTCCTGGACCATCACAAGTTTATGAACCTCACTTTGAATAGTATGGCTGTAAAGTAATCGTATTGCTGTAAAGTATTGCTGAGAGTGGCAATTGGGTCAAGGCAACCTTCACGGAATGGCTTGGGTTTCCGGTAGAATCATGAGGGTGTCAGTCCAAGAAATGCTCTACAGTTTGGCATTGGGTCTTTTTGCCATTGCATTCATCACTGAGCCTGTGTCTTTAAATGAAATGTGGGGTCAGTCCAGTCTAGTGGTTGGAGGACTAGGATTAATGGCCAGTCGTGAATTGTGTTAGTGGGAAAAATTAAAGCACTCCCTCCCTTTCCTTTCCTTGCTTATAAAATACGATGGCTCTTTAGCTAACATTTCCTACAAATGTATACCTGCTTTCCCCAGTTGAATAGCCTAGCTCTGTGATATGTATGCTGATCATCATCTTATATCAAGTGGCATTTTCAGTGTCTATCATTTTGCACGAGATACAGTTTCACTGAAGTCCTATCCCATTTCTAAAATGTCAAGAAGTACTTTCCTTCCAGATTATTTGATGAGTTCCTATTGAATACTTCCATTCATTTGTGAAAATGTTTCTGTCTTATTTCTTCAATTTGTTTTCGATTGCCATCTGGATACTGCAGGACTGATAAGATATACTCGCAATAGAAATGACCGTGAAGGATTACCCAAAGCAGTGTCTCTCGACCTTCTTAATGCCACGACCCCTTAATACATTTGCTCGTGTTGTGGTGACCCCCAAACATAAAATTATTTTCATTGCTACTTTCATAACTGTAATTTTGCTACTGTTATGAATCATAATGTAAATATCTGATATGCAGGATGTATTTTCATTCACTGGACCAAATTTGGCACAAATTTGAACACTGGCGGGGTTGGGGAGGAATTGGTTTTGTCATTTGGGAGTTGTAGTTGCTGGGATTTATAGGTGACCTTCATTCAAAGAGCATTCTGAACTACACCAACAATGGAATTGAGCCATAATTGGCACACAGAACTCCCATGACCAACAGAAAATACTGGAAGGGTTTGCTAGACATTGATCTTGAGTTTTGGAGTTGTAGTTCACTTACATCCAGAGAGCACCATGTACTCAAACAATGATGGATCTGGATCAAATTTGGCACAAATCCTCAGTATGTCCAAATGTGAACACTGGTGGAGTTTGGGGAAAATAGAGCTAACATTTGGGAGTTGTAGTTGCTGGGATTTATAGTTCACCTACAATCAAAGAGCATTCAGAACTCCACCAATGATGGAATTGAACCAAAATTGGCACACAGAACTCCCATGACCAACAGAAAATACTGGAAAGGTTTGGTGGGCATTGATCTTGAGTTTTGGAGTTGTAGTTCACTTACATCCAGAGAGCACCGTGGACTCAAACAATGATGGATCTGGACCAAATTTGGCACAAATCCTCAGTATGTCCAAATGTGAACACTGGTGGAGTTTGGGGAAAAATAGATCTAACATTTGGGAGTTGTAGTTGCTGGGATTTATAGTTCACTTACAATCAAAGAGCATTTTGAACTCTACCAATGATAGAATTGGGCAAAACTTCTCACACAGAACCCCCCATGACCAAACAGAAAATCCTGTATTTTCTTTCTTCGGTAACCCCTTTGACTGTCCAAGGACCCCGACTCCCAGGTTGAGAAACACTGAACTAAGGCAAGAGTGCTCATTCATTGTAGTTTTTTTCTAGTAGTTTTCAGCTTGGGCAGTGCCTCAGTGGCTAACCCCATCCATCTTGGACATGCATCAATGGTGTTGTTGTGTGCCTTCTGGTGGTTTCCAACCTATGGCAACCCTGAGGTGATCTTGTTATGGGTTTTTCTTGGAAAGATTTGCCCAGGTAGGATTTCTGTTTGCCTTCTCTGAGGCTAAGAACAGGTGATTTATTTAAGGTTACTCAGTGGGTTTTCGTGGCTGAGCAAGGATTCAACCCTGGTCTTGCAGAGTCCTGGTCCAATCACTAGATCACCCTGGCTCTCATGCATCAGTGGCTAGCTCCATATTGTGCAAAGGTTTACATACTAGAACCTCAATTTCATTTTGAAAGAAAGGGAATTAAAAAATTTAGATATGAAAAATTCACATGTAGTGTTCTTTATTGTAGTTGAGAATAGAAACTCAGGTATATCTAGAACCAGCATCGTGTAGTGCTTAAGCATGGGACTATAACTCTGGAGACCAGGCTTTGAATTCCCACTCAGCCATGATGACCCTGGACAAGTCACATTCTCTCAGCCTCAGAGGGAAGCAAAGCAATCCCTCTGAACTAATCTTGCCAAGAAAACTGTGTGATAGGTTTACTTTAGGGTCCCCATAAATTGGAAACAACTTGAAGGAACACACAAGAAACATACAAATATGTGCCTAGGACACAATGAGGAGTATTTGCAGGGTGATTGGTGAATAAAATACCTATTAATTTATGAGTGGGGTTTTATGCGTAAGCTTCATACAATGTTGGCTGAGATAGGCAGGATTTCCCCGGGTACTGGTTGTGGGGGGTCGGGAGCAGGTCAGGGTTTTGCCCTCCCTTCTGCTCGAGATCCCAGTGTACAACTGGTGGGCCACTGTGTGATACAGAATGCTGGACTAGATGGGCTGAGGTCCAATTCAGCATGGCTCTTCTTATGTTTATACTAGAGTTTAGAATCCAAAGAGAATATCCGGTTTATGAGAAGGTAATTGAAAATGGAAGGACAGTGTGATACTTCATCCTCTCCCCACCGACCTCTCACCGGGAATGTGGCACAACTGGCTGGATGTCAGCTGCACCCAGGTCACCCTGGGTTGCATGGGTGCCGGCTGCCTACCCTGAACGGCGAGCTTTTAAGCCCGTCATCTTCAGTAAAAAGTCTGGGGGTCCAATTGGACCCGCTGCTATCGATGGAGATGCACATCTCCACAGTATGCAGGACCGTGTTTTTCCATCTACAACAGGCTAGGCTGCTGGCTCCCTACCTGCCCAGGAACGACCTGGCTACCGTGATCCAGGCAACGGTCATCTCGAGACTGGACTACTATAACGCCCTCTACATTGGCCTTCCTTTGTCTGCAATCCAGAAACTCAAGCTGGTGCAGAATGCTGCTGCTCGACTGCTGGTGGGAGCATCTGCACGAGAGCACATTACACCTATTCTGCAGCAACTGCACTGGCTACCAATAGAGTACCGGATTGTTTTCAAAGTGCTGGTATTGACCTTTAAGGCCTTGTATGGTCTAGGGCAGTGTTTCCCAACCTTTTTTGAGCTACGGCACACTTTTTACATTTGCAAAATCCTGGGGCACACCACCAACCAAAATGACACAAACTGACACTCTAACACGGTAATACAGTACATATAGTTAATATGTTTTTAAAATGTATTTATACACTCAGTGTGAAACCTGAACCTGTTTCGATGAACTCAACATAGATATCCTGGCAGGATTGGCAGAAAGACACAGACTTTCCACACAGAACTCCCATAGCCAAGAGAAAATGCTATAAGAGCTTGGTGGGCATTGACCTTAGGTTTTGGAGTTGTAGTTCACCTATATCCAGAGAGGACTGTGGATTCAAACAATGTTGGATCAGGACCAAACTTGGCATGAATACTCAATATGCCCAAATATGAACGCAGATGGAGTTCAGGGGAAATAGACCTTGACATTTGGGAGTTGTAGTTGCTGGGATTTATAGTTCCCCTACAATCAAAGAGCATTCTGAACCCCACCAATGATAGAACTGGGCCAAACTTCCCACACAGAACCCCCAGGAGGCAAGAGGAGGTCTCTACTTGGGGAAAGGGAGGCGGGCCTTCCCAATGCATGGAGAGGGAGAGACCAATAGACAACGGGTGAGGAGGGGAGGTGTTTGTAATTTTGTGCCTTTATCGAGGTCGGTTTCTTAGGGTTTTTATACATCAACACACTAGACTCTTCCCCCTTCCTGGAGGTTGCAATTTCCCACGGCACTCCTGATGATCACTCACGGCACACTAGTGTGCCCCGGCACACTGGTTGGGAAACACTGGTCTAGGGCCAGTGTACCCGAGGGACTGCCTTACCCCGTACGTTCCCCCGAGATCACTGCGTTCGGAAGAGCAAAATCTTTTAGTAGCTCCATCTATCCACTCCTGCCGTCTGTCAACAACTAGATTGAGAGCCTTTTCCGTAGCGGCGCTGTCGCTATGGAACTCAATGCCAGATGAAGTCCGTGCCATCAAGGAACTGGCCCCGTTTCGGAGAGCCTGCAAGATGACCCTTTTTAAGGCAGGCCTTTAATTTAAATGGCTCCTGATAAAGCTGTCCAAGTCCTTGAGTCCCATGTAGATTGTTCTTGTTTTTATGCTTTGTTTTGTATTGTTGTTATTAAATTGAAATGTTGCTGTTTTACTATCGGATTTTATGTAAACCACCCCGAGCCTGCTGGAAGGAGCGGTATATAAAAATTAACAATAAATAAATAAATAAGATCTCTACTGACCAGGAGGTCATGAGTTCGAGGCCTGCCTGGGTCGGGGTGAGCTCTCAACCAATTTGTGTAGCTCGCTGTCGACCTTTGCAACTCGAAAGACAGTTGCATCTGTCAAGTTCCTAATTTAGGTACCACTTTGCGGTGAGGCTAAATTTAACTGATTTGTGGAATGTTAAATTGCCTCTATGCCTGCTTATATATGTTGTATGTCAAATGGCATTGAATGTTTGCCTGTATATGTGCATTGTGACCTGCCCTGAGTCCCCTGCAGGGTGAGAAGGGCAGAATATAAATGACGTAAATAAATATAAATGACGTAAATAAATTCTTACTATTTTCCTCACTCTAAATTCCACTTCCTCCTCAATGGCTAAGTCTCACCCACCTGCTATTTCCCCTCATGCTAAATTGCACCCCCCACACACACTCAACGGTGCTTTGCCGAGCTCAGAATCCATTCACGCACCTTTTGAAACCTTGCGAGAGGAAAATATGTTTGTGAGGCACTTTGGCACAGGGAAATGGCAGGCAGACAAAGGGCCATGTCTACGCGTTCCCTCTTCTCCACTCTTAATCTTATCCTTAGGGTTTAATACATGGATTTTCATTACCGTATGCATTTGCTTCCCTACTGTCCTGAACAATCAAGCATCTTTGTGGGGCTACACTACAAACAGCTCTCTCGTTCCAAAGTGCAGACAGTGCAGAAAGCTGATGGTGAGAATTGACCCCAGCAGCGCACTCCTCTATATGTCTTCGTACTTGTCAGCAGTGAGTCTGATTGAGTTCACTAAAAAACAATCTCCCAGGTATAAATGTATACGATTGCAGTGTGAAAAGGAACCCAACCCAGAAAGAGGTTTCTTTCAAATGATGAGGACAATTAGTTCTCCGCATGCATGGATTCTGTAGCCATAGATTCCACCACCTACAACTTCAAAAATAATTAATTGCTAAAAGCAAAAACAGTTTTAATTTTGTATATCATTTTACTGGGTTGCTGTGAGTTTTCCAGGCTGTATGTTCATGTCCCAGAAGCATTCATAGACTCATAGAGTTGGAAGAGACCTCATGGGCCATCCAGTCCAACCCCCCTGACAAGAAGCTGAGAAATGGCATTCAAAGCTTCTCTGGCAGATGGCCATTCAGCCTCTGCCTAAAAGCTTCCAAAGAAGGAGCTTCCACTACACTTAGGGGCAGAGAGTTCCACTGCTGAACAGCTCTCACAGTCAGGACGTTCTTCCTCATGTTCAGGTGGAATCTCCTTTCCTGTAGTTTGATGTGTTCTAGTCTCCAAGGCAGCAGAAAGCAAGCTTACTCCCTCCTCCCTATGACTTCCCCTCACATATTTATACATGGCTATCATGTCTCCTCTCAGCCTTCTCTTCTTCAGGCTGAACATTATTTATTTATTTATTTAAAGCTTTTATATACCGATCTTCTCAACCTCCGCAGAGGGACTCAGGCCGGTTAACACAAGGATTCAATGCCAAATTACAATTTAAAACGTCATAAAAACAATAAAAGATTAAAATACAAGTAGATTAAAATACATAAAAATACACATAAACCAGTGGCTAGCTCCGTATTGTGCAAAGGTTTACATACTATAACCTCAATTTCATTTTGAAAGAAAGGGAATTAAAAAATTCCAGATATGAAAAATTCACATGTAGTGTTCTTTATTATAGTTGAGAATAGATACTCAGGTGTATCTAGAACCAGCATTGTGTAGTACTTTGAGCATTGGACTATAACTCTGGAGACCAGGCTTTGAATTCCCACTCAGCCATGATGACAAGTCACATTCTCTCAGCCTCAGAGGGAAGCAAAGCAATCCCTCTGAACTAATCTTGCCAAGAAAACTGTGTGATAGCACCGGGAATGTGGCGCTGCTGGCTGGGTGTCAGCTGCATAAGATCTCTACTGACCAGAAGGTCATGAGTTCGAGGCCTGCCCGGGTCAATGTGGGCTCTCGACCTATTGTGTAGCCAGTTGTTGACCTTTGCAACCCGAAAGACAGTTGCATCTGTCAAGTAGGAAATTAAGGTACCACTTAATGGGGAGGCTAAATTTAACTGATTTACACGGCCATGAAAAAGATCTCCAGGAAACAGGCTGAGGTTAATACACATAAACCAGATCGTCAAGAAAAAAACATGTCCAATTTCGGTTCGCATACATAATCGATGACTTAGTCTATTATTAAACTCAGCCATTATTCCGGGAATGCTTATTTCCAGATCCAGGATTTCAATAACTTCCTGAAGGTCAAGAGTGAGGGGGCAGATCTGATCTCAGGTGGGAGGGAGTTCCACAGCTGAGGGGCCACCACAGAAAAGGCTCTGTCTCTCGTCCCCACCAGACACGTTTGCGAATGTGGTGGGGCCGAAAACAGAGCCTCTCCAGTAGATCCTAACTGCCTTGATGGTTCGTAGGGGAGAATACGTTCGGACAGGTAAACTGGGCCGGAACCATATAGGGTTTTGTAGGTCAATACCAGCACTTTGAATTGTGCTCAGAAGCTAATTGGCAGCCAGTGGAGCTGGTGCAGCAGAGGAGTTGTACACTCCCTGTACCCCGCTCCCGTTAGTAACCTGGCTGCCGAACCTTGGACTAACTGAAGCTTCTGGGCAGTCTTCAAAGGCAACCCCATGTAGAGAGCATTGCAGTAGTCTTTTCGGGATGTAACCAGAGCATGGACCACCGTGGCCAAGTCAGACTTCCCAAGGTACGGGCGCAGCTGGCGCACAAGCCTAAGCTGTGCAAAAGCTCCCCTGGCCATCGCCGAGACCTGGGGTTCCAGGCTCAGCGATGAGTCCAGGATCACTCCCAGACTGCGAGCCTGCGTCTTCAGGGGGAGTGTAACCCCGTCTAACACAGGTTGTAACCCTATGCCCTGTTTGGCCTTACGACTGACCAGGAATACCTCTGTCTTGTCTGGATTTAGTTTCAATCTGTTCGCCCTCATCCGGTCCGTTACAGCGGCCAAGCCACCGGTTCAGGACTTGAACAGCCTCCTTAGTAGCACTTTAAGTTGCTCCTCATAGGGAGGCCCTTGATCATTTTAGTTGCACTCCTCTGGACACATTCCAGCTTGTCAACATCTCCATTCAATTCCAGTGCCCAGAATTGAACACAGTATTCCAGTTGTGGCCTGACCAAGGCAGAATAGAGGGTAGTATAACTTCTCTGGATCTAGACACTAGTCTCCTATTTATACAGGCCACAATCCCATTGGCTTTTTTTTGTCACGGCATGACATTGTTGGGTCATGTTTAACTTGTTGTCCACAAGGACACCAAGATCTCTTCGCATGTACTGCTATTGAACCAGGCATCCTCCAGGCATCCTGATGTTTCACCCACATCTATGGCAGGCATCCTCATAGGTTGTGAGATCTGATATCATTTTACTCTGCCATTGTATTCAATTGGGCTTGAGCATCCATGGGTGTTGGTATTCACAGGGGTTCTGAAACTTGGTCCTGGCAAATACCAAAAGTGCTCTGTATAATAACTCTTCAGGTTATAGAATAGAATAGACTATTAAAATCTGTTGTTTAGTTGGCTAAGCAAACAATAAAATCAGTAACAGGAAGCTGATAAAATTATTTTTAAAAGAAAAAAACCCCCGCTCTATATGTATGTGGAACCATGTTATCTGGAATGCAAGTGTTTTGCAATTAGCTGCAATTTATTCATGAAGGCAAATCACGTTGTAGCATTGACTGGACTGCTTGGACTTTCCAACTCTATGCTTCTATGAAAGGGAATAAAAATCAGTATGACCATGAAATGGATGCAGGTTAAAATATTTTGTGTGGCCCCTTGTCGATTCCATGCAGAAATGAAGCACAATTTATTTAAATGTTGTTCTCCAAACACTAAGAATCAGAATGGGGTTGTTTGGGTTTTTTTGACACTAGAGATTCAGCTGAAACTGGTCACAAAGCGAAGGAGGCAATTTACGCTGCCCATGGCCTATTTGAAAGCAGACTGCAATCAGCGGTGAACCCTATTTGAGGCACTGTTCTGCAAACCACACTGGAATACAAAGGCCAACCACATGTTTTCGAATTGATTTTTTGAAAAGTTATCCAGATATTTTCTTTCATGGCTGTTCCAATTGCTCCCTATGCTCAGAGAATAAATTTAATGGAAAGGGGCAAATGAACATTTCTAACATTTAAATACTTGGTGCAGATCCAAAATGTCATAATGACTGAGAGCTCTTGAAGCTATATATTTCCAGAATAAAAAAGAAAGCGAAATCAGTTTTGTTTGGAAGTGAGAAGTACTGGAAATGTTTTTATTTTATTTATTTATTATTTAAACTTGTATGCCGCCACTCCCCGAGGGCTCGGAGCAGCTCACAATCAGATAAAGCATGAAACAATCAAAGACAACATTTAAAATTTAAGCATGTTATGATTATACAGCTTAGTAATCAAAAGCTAACTGAAAAAGATAAGTCTTACAGGCCTTGCAAAAGGATGGTAAGTCTTGCAAGGCCCGGACTTCACTTGGAAGAGTGTTCCAGATTGATGGCACCACCACAGAAAAGGCTCTACGCCGGGTGGATGTTAGGCGGATAGATTTGATGCCAGGTACCTCGAGGAGGTTCAGTTGTTCAGAACAGAGTGGCCTCTGGAGTCGATAGGGGATGAGACGGTCCCTCAGATACAATGGCCCCAGAACATGCAAGGCCTTGAAGGTTAACACCATCACCATGAAGGTGATCCGGTGCTCGACCGGAAGCCAATGAAGCTGCTGAAGAATGGGAGTTATGTGACCTCTCGCTGGAGTTCCAGTGAGGAGTCGTAAAGCGGCATTCTGGACAAGCTTAAGTTTCCGGATCAGAGACAAGGGCAGGCCAATGTAAAGGGCATTACAGTAGTCCTGTCTCAAGATGACCGTGGCTTGGATCACCATGGCCAGGTCGTCTCTGGATAAGTAGGGAGCCAGCCGCCTAGCCTGCCGCAGTTGGAAGAAGGCAGTTTTGCGGACGTTGGAGATTTGGGCTTCCATCGTCAGCAAAGGGTCTACAACAACCCCAAGGCTCTTAACTGAGGATGTCGGGCATAATTCCTCGCCATCCGGGGTAGGCAGCTGGACCGCCCCACCAACCGGACACCCTAGCCACAGTATCTCCATCTTTGCTGGATTCACCCTCAATCTACTGGCACGCAGCCATCCAGTGATAGCCTCAAGGCACTGATGGAAACAAGAGGGTACGGAGTCCGGACGTCTTTCCATCCAAAGAACAAGCTGGGTGTCATCAGCGTACTGATAACATTCCAGCCCAAAGCTTCGCACTAGACTAGCAAGTGGCCGCATATAGATATTAAATAACAAAGGGGAGAGTATAGCCCCTTGAGGGACCCCACAAATCAGTGGGACCCTCTCGGAAACTGCACCTCCCCATTCCACTCGTTGTCCCCGGTTGTGAAGAAAGGACAACAGCCATTTCCCCTGACTCCAAGGTGGTGGGCCAAAAGATTGTAATTGACCATATCAAAAGCTGTTGTGAGGTCCAGTAACACAAGCAGCGCCGATCCATCCTTATCCAGTTCGCAACGAAGCTGATATGAGATGGCGACCAACACAGCCTCCGTCCCGTGCCCAGAACGGAAGCTGGACTGGAAGGGATCTAGTCCGGCTGTGTCATCGAGGAACTGCTGCAGCTGCCCTGCTACTGCCCTCTCAATCACCTTGCCCAGGAACAGAAGGTTCGAAACTGGGCGGTAATTAGAGGGAACCGATCAATCTAAATTTGGCTTTTTCAGTAGTGGGGAAGCCACTGCCTCTTTTAAACCCTCTGGAAAGACTCCTTGCTCAAGGGATCTGTTTATTATCTTCAACAGGGGTTCACGTAGTCCCTCTTGGCAAGATTTCACTAACCAGGAGAAAATCAAACATACGGGTTAGAGTACAACTGTGGAGTGATCAAACAATGAGACACATCTTCTTTATGGTGTCAAATATGTACAGTGCATAGTTTACAGTACATTCCCCGCACTTCCTGATTACTCAAGCACACACCCTGGGACCCACGGCATCAGTCGTCCTTATAAAGCGACTTCTGGGATTGGTGAGTTTATGCAACGCGTAAATGTTGTTTACATATGCAGAGAGCCTCTGATGTGAGAATTTATCGCACTTTATATCTTATTTGTGCATATATTTTTGTTCCCATTTGGGACTTTACAATATATTATTTTATATTGAACTGTTTCCCTCATTCCCTGCGCATAGTACATAGAGGGGTGTAACTACATTGTGGTTCGTGTGTTTGCTAGAACTATCAATCCCGGCAACTACAACTCCCAAATGACATAATCAATCCCCCCCTTCCGACCCCACCAGTATTCAAATTTGGATGTATCGGGTATTTGTGCCAAATTTGTTCCAGTGAATGAAAATACATCCTGCATATGAGATATTCACAATACAATTCATAACCGTAGCAAAATTACAGTTATGAAGTAGCAATGGAAATAATTTTATGGTTAGGTGTCACCAAAACATGGGGAACTGTATTAAGGGGTTGTGGCATTAGGAAGATTGAGAACCACTGATGTAGAGGATACTATACAGTGGGTACTTGGTATGTGTTGGGTTTTGGTTCCTGCATGCCCTGCGGATAGTATGCAATGACCTAGTGAATAGGTGTCCCTTATATAAAATGGCAAGAATCAAGGTTTTGTTCTGTAAATTTAGTTTTGAAATATTTTAAGCCATCAACTGTGGAATCCATGGATGCAGAATATCTGGATATGGGGCGGGCGGGTGGGGGGGGGCTATACTAACAAAAAGGGCAGGGGAGAAACAAAAGTAACAAAAGTAACAAAAGTTACAGAGAAAGAGAAAGTAAACAGCAAGTAAACACATCCAGAAAATCACATTGTCTGTAAATACTAATGAATTTATTTGCAAATTATGGTGGAAAATAAGTATTTGGTCAATAACAAAAGTTCAACTCAATGCTTTGTTATATATCCCTTATGGGCAATGACGGAGGTCACACATTTTCTGTTAGTCCTCACAAGGTTGGCACACACTGTTGCTGGTATGTTGGCCATTCCTCCATGCAGATTTCCTCAAGAGCAGTGATGTTTCGGTGCTGTCGCTGGGCAACATGGACTTTCAACTCCCTCCAAAGCTTTTCTATAGGGTTGAGATCTTGAGACTGGCTAGGCCACTCCAGGACCTTGAAGTGCCTCTTACGAAGCCTCTCCTTTGTTGCCCTGGCGGTGTGCTTGGGATCATTGACATGCTGAAAGACCCAGCCACATTTCATCTTCAGTGCCCTTGCTGATGGAAGGAGGTTTGCACTCAAAATTTCACAATACATAGCCCCTTTCATTCTTTCATGTATACAGATCAGTCGCCATGGTCCCTTTGCAGAGAAACAGCCCCAAAGCATGATGTTGCCACCCCCAAGCTTCACAGTAGGGATGGTGTTCGTTGGATGCAACTCAGAATTCTTTCTCCTCCAAACACAACGGGTTGTGTTTCTGCCAAACAGTTCTACTTTGGTTTCATCTGACCATATGACATTCTCCCAATACTCTTCTGAATCATCCAAATGATCTCTAGCAAACTTCAGTTGGCCCCGGACTTGTACTAGCTTAAGCAGGGGGACACATCTGGCACTGCAGGATCTGAGTCCCTGGCGATGGCGTAGTGTGTTACTGATGGTAGCCTTTGTTATGTTGGCCCTAGCTCTCTGCAGGTCAATCACTAGGTTCCCCCATGTGGTTCTGGGATTTTTGCTCACCGTTCTTGTGATCATTTTGACCCCACGGGGTAAAATCTTGCGTGGAGCCCCAGATGGAGGGAGATGATCAGTGGTCTTGTATCTCTTCCATTTTCTAATTATTGCTCCCACAGTTGATTTTTTCACACCAAGCTGCTTGCCTATTGCAGATTCAGTCTTCCCAGTCTGGGGCAGGATGACAATTTTGTACTTCGACAGCTCTTTGGCCTCCACCATAGTGGAGTTTGGAGTGTGACTGCTTGAGGTTGTGGACAGGTATCTTTTATACTGATAACAAGTTCAAATAGGTGCCATTACTACAGGAAATGAGTGGAGGACAGAGGAGCCTCTTCAAGAAGACGTTACAGGTCTGTGAGACCCACAAATCTTGCTTGTTTGTAGGTGGCCAAATACTTATTTTCCACCATAATTTGCAAGTAAATTCGTTAAAAATCAGACACTGTGATTTTCTCACGTTGCACTCATAGTTGAGGTCTACGTATGATTTCAATTACAGGCCTCTCTCATCTTTTTAAGTAAGAGAACTTGTACAATAATTAGTCTTCTTCTTGGTTTTTCTTTGCAATTATTAGTCTTCTTGGCTTTTCTTTGCGAATGAAGATTCAGGAAGGACCCATCTCACACTTTCTACAAGCATGTTGATGACTGAAAAGGCCAATCCGAGATAGGCAAGTCCGGTTTCAGAAAGCACAGCAGAAAGTCTCCTTGAGAGATGTTGTTTCCAAGTTGCGGTTCTTTCTGCGTTGTTGTTTCTCTTCAAGACTAATTCGGTGTGACTTCTCAAAAGAGGCCTCAGCATTGTGGATAGTGCATCTCCATGCCTCCCGATGTGAGGCCAGGGTGGACCATTGTTGGTGATCAATCTGGCCGAGCCTGAGATGCTGTTTCAGAGAATCCTTATTTCTCTTTTTTGGGGCGCCTCTCTTGCGCTGACCCGTGGTGAGTTCACCATAGAGTAGTATCTTTGGGAGGTGGTGGTCCTCCATCCTAGAGATGTGCCCTGCCCAGCGCAGCTGTGTTCTCAATAGCATGGCCTCAATGCTGGTGATCCCTGCCTGCTCAAGGACAGCAACATTAGTCACATAGTCATTCCAGTGTACATTTAGGATTGTGCGAAGACAGCGCTGATGAAATCATTCGAGGAGTCATAGGTGTTGGCAATAGGTGACCTATGTTTCAGACCCATAGAGGCAAATAGACAGTACAATAGCTCTGTACACACTGATTTTGGTACTTTGTCTCAGGTGCTTGTTACTCCAGACTCTTTTGTAAAGCCTTCCAAATGCACTATATGCCTTTGCTAATCTGTGATTTATCACTTTATCAATCTTGGCATCTGAAGAGATGATGCTTCCCAGGTAGGTGAACTGCTGAATGGACTTAAGCACAGATTTGCCTATGCTGACGTGGGGATGATGGTGTTCTTCCTGTGGTGACTTCCGTTTTCTTCAGGCTGACTTTCAGCCCAAACAGCTCTGCAGCTCTTGTAAAGCAGAATGTTAGGCGGCCCGGGGTGCTTCTGAATGGGTGACAAGGGCAGCAGCATCTGCAAAAAGCAGCTCACGGACTAGAAAGTTTTGAGTCTTAGTGCGAGCCCTCAGACGGCTTAAGTTGAACAAGCTGCCATCAGTACGATAGCGTATATAAACGCCGTCTTCTTCTTTGAGATCTGCCATAGCCCTTTGGAGCATCATTCTGAAGAAGATTGTGAATAGGGTTGGTGCAAGAACACAACCTTGCTTCACTCCATTAGTTATGAGAAAGGGCTCTGAGAGAGCATCGCCGTATCTGACTTGACCGTGCTGCCCCTCATGTAACAGGATAATCATTTTGAGGAATTTGGGGGGACATCCTCGTCGTTCCAGAATCTACCACAGACCTTTTCTGCTCACAGTGTCGAAGGCTTTGGTGAGGGCAACAAATGTTACATAGAGTCCTTTGTTCCGCTCTCTACATTTCTCTTGCAGTTGTCTAAGGGCAAATACCATGTCTGTGGTGCTCCTATTAGCTCTGAAGCCACATTGGCTTTCAGGGAGAAGTTTTTCTGCAATAACAGAAAACTGTTTTATGATGTAAATTTTATGTGTTTTTATATGTTGGAAACCGCCCTGAGCTTTGGAAAGGGCGGTTTATTAAATCAAAATAATAAATAAATAAATAAAATAATCTGTTCAGGAGTATCCTTGCAAGGATTTTTCCAGCAATGGAGAGCAGTGTTATACCTCAATAGTTTGAGCAATTGGATTTTGTTCCTTTTTTCTTATACGGGGTGATGATAACTGCATCTTGGAGATCTGATGGCAGTTCACCTTTTTCCCAGCAACTCACAAGGAGCTCATGGAATTTAGCATGGAGTACATGACCTCCCTGTTTCCAAGCTTCAGGTGGGATTCCATCGATCCCAGCTGCCTTGCCATTTTTCATCTCCTGTATGGCCTCAAGGGTCTCTTCCAGAGTGGGAGCGGTGTCCAGTTCATTTTTCATTGGTTGTTGTATCATGTGTTGGACAGCTGAACCTTGGACTACTCAGTTGGTATTGAAGAGACTCTGAAAATGTTCAGCCCATAATTAGTACACCATTGTAAAACACTTGTAAAAATTCCACTTCGACTCTCTGAGCAGAATAAACGTTGCTACAATTTCATTCATTCTTTTACAGTTTTGTCCTTTACACCCTTATTGTCAATAAAACTCTCCACATCCGCCATTTGTTCTCTGCTATAAAATCCCTTCCTCATAAAAAGTTTCTCCCAATCAAATAATCCTACTCTGTCTTTCATCTTTTTCTTTCCAACTTGAACTTCCTTATTTACCTCAATAGTGGGAAGAGAGCTGCATTCTCTATCATGTTGTGTAGGCCCCTTGGCCATATGAACTTCAGTTCCACTCAGGATTCTTTCCGAAACTTTGGTCAACCTTCTTATTTCAGCCCAAATATCTTGATCCTCTGAGCATTATATTATATCTCATTAGGTTCATGGAATCCTAGAATCCTTGAGTTGGAAGAGACCTCGTGGGCCACTCAGTCTAACATGTACCTTGGGAAGTCTGACTTGGCAAAGGTAGTCCACACTCTAGTTACATCCCGTATAGACTACTGCAACATGCTCTATGCGGGGTTGCCATTGAAGACTGTCCGGAGGCTCCAAATGGTCCAATGGATGGTAGCCAGATTACTAAAATGAGTGGCACTCAGGAAAAATACAACTCCACTGGCTGCCAGTTTGCTACCCGGCACAATTCAAAGTGCTGGATTTAGCCTATAAAGCCCTAAACTATTCTGGCCCAACTTACCTGTCCGAACGCATCTCCCCTTATGAACCATCTAGGATTTTAAGATCACCTGAGGAGACCCTGCTCTCAACCCTGCCTGCGTCACAAATACATTTGGCGGGGACGAGAGACAAGGCCTTCTCAGTGGTGGTCCCTCGGCTATGGAAGGCCCTTCGTAGGGTCATTAGATCGGCCCCTTTTTATTGATCTTGTTATGGTTTTATATTATATACTGTATTAATGTTTCTAAATGTTTTGATGGTGTTGTTGGGCATTGAATTGTTGCCTCTGTAAAACACCTGGAGGCATCTGCAGGATGAGGAAGGCAGCATACAAATATAGTAAATAAATAAATAACCTCTCTGCCAAGAAGCAGGAAAATCACATTCAAAGCACCCCTGACAGATGGCCATCCAGCCTGTGTTTAAAAGCCTCCAAAAAAAAGGAGACTCCACCACACTCCGGGGGAGAGAGTTCCACTGCCGAACAACTCTTACAGTCTGGAAGTTCTTCCTAATGTTCCGGTGGAATCTCCTTTCTTGTAGTTTGAAGCCATTCTTCCATGTCCTAGTCTCCAGGGCAGCAGGAAAAAAGCTTGCTCCCTCCTCCTCCCTATGACTTCCCCTCACATATGTATACATGATTATCATGTCTCCTCTTAGAATTCTCTTCTGAAGGCTAAACATGCCCAGCTCTTTAAGCCACTCCTTATAGGGCTTGTTCTTCAGACCCTTGATCATTTGAGTTGCCCTCTTCTGGACACATTCCAGCTTGTCAACATCTCCCTTCAATTGTGGTGCCCAGAATTGGACACAATATTCCAGGTGTGGTCTAACCAAGGCAGAATAGAACATGGACAGCATGACTTCCCTGGATCTAGACACTAGACTCCTATTTATGCAAGCCAAAATCTCAATGAGTTATTTTGTCACCGTATGACATTGTTGGCTCATGTTTAACTTGTTGTCCACAAGGACTCCAAGATCTTTTTCACATGTACTGCTATCAAACCAGGTGTCTCCCTTTAATTGTGGTGTCTAGAATTGGACACAGTGTGATTCCACATCTGGTCCAACCAAGGCAAAATAGAGGGGTAGCAGGACTTAATCTGAATAATATTTTTTCTATCACGAGATAATATAAAACCCTTTTTAGAGAGGCATTATTCATCAGCCTAAGCCTGTCCCTCAAGGATGTTCGACTCTAAGGTACAGTTGTAGAGTAATAACAATCGCCAACGCATAAAAACACCACTGGGTTTTGGCAATGATTGCCAAACCCCAAAGTGCCACCATTTCGGTAGAGAATATCCTGCTGCCACTACTAGACTTTATGCATCACTTAAGTGCAGCCTTCCATAGGTGTTAATTAGTAATGCTCCTCAAAGAAAGCTTTCTCATTCCGCCTGCTCCAGTCCTAGTTTCGTGGGTTGCAGACACTATTAGTGATGTTCCAAGCATATTTAAATGTGGTCCTGTGTCTATTAATGATATATTGCTAAATGGAAGCCTTAGTGAATCTAGTTCAATTTATTTATTTATATTATCTGTTCATTATTTATTCATGCTATTCATGCCCTTCCTTTCCTCTGATTAACTCAAGGCAGCATGCATTTCTGTAATGAAGAGCTTGGAAAAGTTACCTTTTTGGGGCCAGACTTCCCCAAATTCTTCTGCAACTTCTTTGTTGTTATCCTGTGAGGCTGGTGAGACACTATGCCTGGATCATGGCTTAGAGGAGGATTCATGTGTATCTTACAGGTCCCAGTTCAACATTTCTACCAATACTTATTTGTTTGTTTGTTTGTTTGTTTATTTACTTATTTAAAGTACTTCTGCATTGCCTCTGAGCTTACAAGGGCTCCTAATGCATTAAACAAACCAATTAAGACAGCACAAAATTAGAACATGTTAAAAACACATTAAGATCTCCTAAAAGCAGTCTAAACATAATCACATACCTCACTGGGTCTTTGTGTGTGTGTGTGTGTGTGTGTGCGGAATGAAATGCAAAGATACAGAATGGGGGAAGTGTGGCTCGAGAGCAGTACATGTGAAAAAGATCTCGTGGACAACAAGTTAAACATGAGCCAACAATGTGATGTGGCGGCAAAAAAATCCAATGGGGTTTTGGTCTGCATCAATAGATCTAGGAAAGTCATGCTACCCATGCTCTATTCTGCCTTGGTTAGACCACACCTGGAATACTGTGTCCAATACTGGGCACCACAACTGAAGGGAGATGTTGACAAGATGGAATGTGTCCAGAGGAGGGCGACTAAAATGATCAAGCGTCTGGAGAACAAGCTCTATGAGGAGTGGCTTAAAGAGCTGGGCATGTTTAGCCTGTAGAAGAGAAGACTGAGAGGAAACATGATAGCCATGCATAAATATGTGAGGGGAAGTCATAGGGAGGAAGGAGCAAGCTTGTCTTCTGCTGCCCTGGAGACTAGGACACAGAACAATGGCTTCAAACTACAAGAAAGGAGATTCCGTCTGAACATTAAGAAGAACTTCCTGACTGTGAGAGCTGTTCAGCAGTGGAACTCCCTGCCCCAAAGTGTGGTGGAGGCGCCATCTTTGGAGGCTTTCAAACAGGCTGGATGGCCATCTGTCGAGGATACTTAGAATGGGATTTTCCTGCTTGGCTGGGGGTTGGACTGGATGGCCCACAAGGTCTCTTACAGCTCTATGATTATATGATTGTGTGTGTGTGTGTGTGTGTGTCTCGATAACAGACCACTCTTCCATGGGAGAACAGTGGTTTATTATTGAGACAGTATTACTCTCACTGGTACTGTTACCGTTGACATTTCCTACATGTAAGTCCCTTGAGGTCAGTAGATGCGTGCAACAACCTGTCTAAATATGTACATGCAAATTACGAGGGTTCAGCAAAAGTTTGATCTGGGCTCCAATGATAGGTACCGTTTTCTTGCTTCAAACACATCCTCCATATTTATTTTCACGGAGCATAAGGCAGAAAGGATTCCTGTTCCTGATATACTGTTCTGCGTGCTCTCCCCTTTCGGGCTTTGGACGCGGTCCCAGCTACAGACTCCCCCAGCTTGGCAGTCTTCCTAGGATGAAACTTCACAATTGCTGGCTACTTCAAGCCAGAAATCAATCAGCCAGGAAATTCCTTCTGTCTGGCACTCAGAGAATCAGAAGCCTGTTTCTAACAGACTTCAAGGCAGCAGCATGATGAGTTTGGGGGCTGTGCAGAAATTGGGGAAGAGCCTCCGTTAAAGCAAGTAACAATTCAGAAATGTCACAGGGAAACAAATGTTCTTATATGTTCTGAGCATAGTTTCTGCCTGCTCCCACATACCTTGCCTCTCAATGAATATCAAAACACATAACAGTTCTTCACAGTGATAGACCTTGGATTACATCATAGGTAAACATCATGTTCCTCTTTGGAGCCAGCCGACCTTACCCATGAAGGTAAGTGGGGCACTTCAGGACCAGGAGGGCAGCAGTAGCACTTTCCCAGCAGTTACTGATGAGCTTCGAACTGTCATTTTTGAACTATAACCAGGTCCGGATCTTACATTACGCGAACTACGCGCCCGCATGGGGCGCCACATATTCAGGGGTGCATCCGGCCACCAAATGCCCCTTCTCAGTCCGGCCCCTTGAAAGGCAGCCCGCCTGTGCCGCACCAAATGTGCACGCATGGAACCAGCTGGTTCTGCGCATGTGCATCTGGTGCAGTGCGAGCAGGTCAGAGCCACCCGCAGCGGTTCCACAAAGGCAGAGTCTCCGGCCCCGGCCGCCAAAGCCTCCTCCGGCCCCGTGGAAGGCGGCTCGCCTGTGCCGCACCAAATGCCAGAACCAGCTGGCTGCGCGTATGTGCACCCGGCGTGCATGCGCACCCCCCCACAAAGCAGCCGGATGCACCCCCGAACATGTGAATAATATTCTACCTTTTATTTTTCAGTGATTGGGGGGGGGCAAAATATTGTTCGCCATTTAAAATTAACTTAGTTCGGCCATGACTACAACATCCAAAATACCCCAATCAACTGTAACCATCCTGAGTGGGAAAGATCAGCATATTGAGCAATCCCAAAAAGTAACTTTTCCAAACTCTGACTTTTCCAGAACCCCATAGTTTTCACTCGTGAAAGAGGGAGCTATGTATGCCCTGTTTCTACACACCATAAACTAACTTGCTGATCTTTGGTGTGATGGAGCATTCTTTTCCAGGATTTCTGTCTGAAGTAAATTCCAACAAACAGTCCAGTCAGCCTCTGTATGTAGAATGAAAGAAAGGTAGAAAGGTTATAGTTTTATTCTTTGCCTTGGGCTGCAAAATACCTTGGGTCAGCTCTGATGTTGTTGTGCTCATGGCCTTCATTATACAGCTTTCTCCTCTCAGGCACTATCTTCATGAATTCCAGGCAGTGTTTACAAAAGGAAATTCCATGTGTTTTACTGAGACAAACTATCAAGTATCAAAGGCTCATCAATGCAAAATAATTAGAAAAGCAAGCAAACCTAATCAGGTTTGCAGCAAAAGTTGTACCAAAATCAGCAGAAAGGGGAGAAACTCAACACAATGCCTAAAACATGGAAGGCTCTTGTATACAAGAGGCTCCAGTAGACTTTGTTGGTAACACAAACTTTGCCATTATACATGCACCTGTCTGGTTTTTCTAAAACTAAGCAGTGACTCAATAGGAGGCAGTTGCCTTTATTCCAATGACTGTGGTTGAAAAGTCAGCCATGAAACGGCTGCTTTCCCAGGTATTTACTGTAAAACTGTAGTACCACTGAAGAAAATCTATCCTGGTGAAACCATGCACAGGTGAAAGTGAGATATTTATTTATTTTATTTACAGCATTTATATTTCACCCTTCTCACCCTGAAGGAGACTCAGGATGGATCACAATGGACACATATACGGCAAACATTCAATGCCATTTTCTAGACATATAGAGGTATTTTGGGAATTTCCACTTCAGTGCCTGGAGATTATGCTCGATTCCGGCCACAGGGGGGAGTTGTCACTTCATCCACTATGATGCCAAGGCATTTTGATCATATTTCCTCCTTGCTCTTTGACCGCTGGCATTTTTATGGTGTCATAGAATACCTCCCCACTTTATTATTTATTTATGTATTTACTATATTTGTATACTACCTTTCTCAGCCTTAACGGCGACTCAATGCAGTAAAGCAGTCCCTAATTTCTCTACTCACAGCTCAGCTGTTTTCAAACTGCTTAGGTGGACAGTAAGCTAGGCTTAACAGTCGAGTGCTCAATCCGACTCAGGCTTCGTAGCTGTCACCTTCCAGTCGGCAGTGATCTGTTACAGCTAGTGATTAACCAGCTGTGCTACAGCCCAGCCCTACGACGGCCCTCAAACTACACTTGAGGGCCATCACAGAAAGGAGGGTCATGGAGTGTAGAACCAAGACTAATAGTTTGAAGTTACATGAAACTATATTTCAATTGAACTTTAGAAGGAAAATATTGCCAGTAAGAATGGATCAGCAATAAAACCAATTATGTAAGGTAGTGATGGCATCTCGTTGGCCTTATGGGTAATCCGGGCATGGAAATGACTTGAAGACGCACAACAACCACAATGCTTAATAGAGTCTAGCGATCTTGTCATATTCTTCTCACTTGATGAGAAAAATGGTCGTATTCTCTTTTTCTTTGCCAGTGGTCAAAGGAGCAAAAAGGTCATGCAACAGTGACACTGATTAATAGGGATGCTGGAACTCTCTGGGTCACTGAAAATGTTGACTCCAGCATTTCATGGTGTACGTGTTGTTGATTCAGGTTAATGGAAGCCTTGGCCTCAGTAAAAGAATATTATCTATCTTGTAAAGGGAACCAAAGGAACTCACTATACCCCCCCCCCCCCTCTCTTGGCATTACTTCGCGAACGAAGATTCTTTAGGAAGGACTCATCCCACGCTTTTTACAAGCGCGTTGATGACTAAAAAGGCCAATCTGAGATAGGCAAGTCCGGTTGCAGAAAGCACAGCAGAAAGTCTCCTTGGGTGATGTTGTTTCCAAGTTGCAGTTCTTTCTGCATCGTCGTTTCTCTTCGAGACCCATTCTTGAAAGAGGCCGCAGCATTGTGGATAGTGCGTCTCCATGCCTCCCGATGTGAGGCCAGGGTGGACCATTGTTGGTGATCAATCTGGCCAAGCCTGAGATGTTGTTTCAGGGAGTCCTTATATCTCTTTTGGAGGGCGCCTCTCTTGCGCTGACCCGTGGCGAGTTCACCATAGAGTAGTATCTTTGGGAGGCGGTGGCCCTCCATCCTAGAGACGTGCCCTGCCCAGCACAGCTGTGTTCTCAATAGCATGGCCTCAATGCTGGTGATCCCTGCTTGCTCAAGGACAGCAACATTTGTCACATAGTCGGTCCAATGTATATTTAGGGGAGACAAACTTCACTAAGAGCAGCGATGTCAATATTAAGCCATGATAGTTCATGGGCTATTAGAGCAGAACGACGCTCAGGACGTCCACTATCTGCAGAATCTTGCATGGTTCTGATGTTCTAGCATGCAAGTGTCAGGCCATTTGCACCTTTGCAGGCAGGTGTTGGCCTTTGTTTCTTTGTATTTGTTCGACCACATCGGAATATGCCCGTTGGCCGCAGCTAGCCAACCGGGTAGATGGAGATGGGCTTTCGTTAGGCCACTTTTCTAGGCCCCCCTCCATATGGAGCAAGCAGTGCTCTCCTTAAAAAAAGGCTGCTTGGTTGTTCAGGATGCTACCGAACAAGACTGTCATCTCCCGAGACAGTCTCAAGCGACCAAACTCCTGAACCGCCTGCATGCATGGTTGGGTCTGCGGCTTCCAGTGCATCTTTACACCTGCCGTTTCGTCCCTCGCCTACCACTACAGGGCTTTTTCGGAAGTTGGATGTGTCCTTCGAGCCTGTGCAATGGATTTTTCTGGTGGAGCGCAGCGTGCACAGAACTGGCCTCGCCCTTTAAACCAAAGGTTTGTCTGCCGGGGCCTAGCAAGCTGGGACGGTGGCAGCGAGGTCCTCAGGTCGTAGGTTTGATTAGAGTTTCCTTCTCTTAGATGGTTGACCTTACAGGGTTAGACGAGCACCATCTGCCCGGGTTTGAATTTAGAGTTTTCCTTCTCTTAGGATGGTTGCCACAAGGCTAGAGAGCCCATCCTGCCCATTGACGCTCTTTGTCAACCCCTTTGGTTGTGACCTGTCTGGCATGGGAGGCCCTGCCGGTGACTATTTTGCCACCTGCAGCATAGCTCACAACTTCATTAGGGTATGCAAGCCTCTCCCCCCACTGCAAGGGGGCGCCAATGGAGAGGTCACTATACCAATTCTTACACATATGGCTTTTGTTTCAGAGTAAAGGACTAAAGTGCCCACATTCTTCCTCAAACAGCTTGTCTTGACATTTTGAAGTCTGGCTGATCTTGTTTTCCTCTCCTCTGTGCCCCTTTCTTGTTGCCTTTTATCTCCATGGGTTTTTTAAACCAATAAATAAATAATTAAAGCATTCCCTCTCTCTCTTTCTGTCTCTGCCTCAATCCCACCCTCCTCTCCAATCTACACAAAGGTGAAGAGAAGCCAGGAATGTGGCACAGGATGGTTCTCCTGTATCTGCTGTTTCTTTCCCCACCTCTGACATGAATAGGGCCCTTCATACACGCCTCGAAATAGAAACACAGATGCTTTTGTTTGGAGGGCTTGTAGGGTAGGATGGAATTAATAAATCAAAGAGCTGAGATTGTGCTGCTACATTCTTGCAATTTAAGGCAAGATCATGAAAGGCAAGCAAGGCAGGGGTTGCACTCTTCTTCTTTTTTTAGGAAACTGCAAGTGGTTCCCCTTTATAGATATTCCGAGTTGTTCGTCTTTATTTGTTTGCTTTGGCTTTGTCTCTCTTATGCGGTTTCAAGCCTTTTGCCAACGTCTTCCGTTTTCTTCTCCATACCACTTTTTGATTCTCTTTCCTCAACAGCCAAAAATTACCTCAAAGCAATGTAATGCATATCTGAGCAGCAGTGGGAAAAGCAATGTTTGGAGAAATGGGTAAATATGGATATAGGTGGGGAATCGTGTCTGTTTTTATCTTCTCAGAAGCCGTTCTGATAATCATGGAGCAATTTGGCACTGCTGTGCCTGATTCACAAGTTCCTTGTCAATCAAGCCAGGAACAAGGTTTGACACTGCACATACTATCACATTCAAGTGTCATCCTGGGATCGTGGTTAGGGAGGCTTTTGAGCTGGTCGCAGCAGAAGTATACAGAAGGCAGACTGGGCTTTCTGAGTGATTGACAGGAGATTGGCAAGATTCTTTGACTGTTCATTATTTGACAACAATGATGCATGAATGTGCGTGTGCATAAATATAATATATTATGCATGTATCCAAGAGTGATTATTGTGTTATGTAGAAAGAGTGTGTTCTGCAAACATGTAGCGGAGCACAATGAAAGTGAAATGGACTCAAGATGAGAGAAAGATAACAGCATGTTCTTGAATCAGGTGTCCCCATACAGATTATTCATGGAAAAGAACTAGAGAATGGGACTTCAAGGCCAGGATTCTCACCCCAACTCATTGAACTCATGCATTCAATTCTATGTATAGGGCTGTATTCTTAAAGGTACAATTTATAACATACTAGCTGACCCGGCCACTTGTTGCTGTGGCATAGTCTGGTGGTATGGGAAACTACGTAAATAATGAGGAAGTGCTTGTTTTTAATATTTTCTTTTGCGGTGGCATTCAAAGTACCCCCTCCAAGCACAATCAAAGCAGTCCTAAGAGATGGCCAGTCAGGCCCAGTAGAATAATAATAATAATTATTCATTGGGTAGGAAGAGCTGTGGCCTATAGTTAGAATTGTTGATGTAGTGGTAGATATCTGGAGTATTATGGCAGAGAGGTACCTACCTATTCCTTTCCCCCCTTTTCTTCCCCTTCCTCTCCTTTCTTCCTTCTGTACGTTTTTATTTCATTCCTTCCTTCACTCTTTGGTTCCATCCTTCCTCCTCTCTTTCCTTCCCTCCCTCCCCCTTTCTCTACTTCTTCCTTTGTCTGCTTCTTTCCTTCCCTGTTTTCTTCCTTTGTTCACTTTTTATTTCCTTTTCTCCTGCCTTCCATCTTTACCTCTTGTCCCCGTGGGTGAAGAGGGTGGTGGAGGAAGAGGAGTACTGCACGCCGGAGTTACGCAAGGGAAGGGTGGCTGGAGGAGGCGGCAGTGAGCCATTTTTAACAGCTGTGTCGCGCACTTCTCCATTACAGCGTGTGAGTGCCTTTGGATTGACCGGGGCGTGCGCGCTTAGGGATATCTGCGTTGCTCCTGTCTGTGTTGTGGGCGAGCTCCGCATGTGCTCCATGCTGCCCAGCTGCTGTTTTGAAGGGTTTTTTGTTGTTCTCTTTGTTGGGGGGTGGAGGGGAGAGAAGGGCCCAGTACGCTTGTGCAGTATTTCCGCGCATGTACCATACATCTTTGGCGTGGGGGATCCTGGGAAGTGTAGTCCCCCAGGTTTTGGGGGGTTTTCTTAGTGTATTATCATAATTTTTTCGGATTTCTCCGAATGCTGGGCACACCTTGTATTGTAGGGGTTTTGTGGCCTAATTTGGCGTTTCTGCATTCTGCGGTTTCTTTCTTTTTAAGCCTGTCACCATGACATGAACAGATTTATATATATAGATACAGTGCTTGCAACTCAAATCTCAGCTTCCCAGAATGACCCAGCTGAGGGATACTGTGGGGATCACAGTTCAAAAAGTAACAAAAAGACCAATGGGATTTTGGCCTACATAAATAAGGAGTATCATGAAGAACTTCCTAACTGGGAGAGCTGTTCAGCAGTGGAAATCTATGCCCCAGAGTGTGGTGGAGGCTCCTTTTTTGGAGGGGATACTTTGAATGCGATTTTCCTGCTTCTAGGCAGGACGTTGGACTGGATGGTCTCTTCCAACTCTATGATTCTATGATTCCAACTTTTCCAATCCTGCAATATGCTAACTGTCATAAAGGATTTAATCACTTAATGGCATAAGGCAAAGACTGAAAGTCTCTGTGTACTACTTTTTGTGTTTCTGTGAACTGGTTTTATGCTATTCTTTTCAATTGGGCTGAGTTAATGGTTTGTTTACTTTTTTCATTTTAAATAATTTACAATGCAATTTCAATTTTTCATAGAGCCGGTCTGGGAATGCGGTGAAAGGTAGAACTTCTCAGTAAATCTGAAAGGCAGAAAAGTCTCAGTTATACCTTTTCTACTGATGGGGGGATGAGAATTAGCAACTTGTCCAGAAAAGAGCCAAAAGTTAAGACCAAGATTAACATTGACTCCTGAGCCAGGGCACCAAGCTCCCAGAAGCCCCAATCAAGCCAATGGGATTCTGGGAGTATTCGTCCCCCCCAAAAGGAACTTTTTCAAACTCTGGATACCCAGAAAAGGTGATAATATTAAAAGTCCTAAGCAGCACCATACATAAAAGGCTAAGTATGTACAGCCAGTCCCCGGGTTAGAAACATCTGACTTAGAGAAACGACTCCTAGTTTGTTTGTTTTTAATTTCCATGTCAGGAGCGACTTGAGAAAATGCAAGTCGCTTCTGGGGTGAGAGAATTGGCTGTCTTCAAGGATGTTGCCCAGGAGATGCCCAGATGTGTTACCATCCTATGGGAGGTTTCTCTCATGCCTCCACATGGGAAGCTAGAACTGACAGGCGGGAGCTCACCCCACTCACTGGATTCGAATCGCCAAGGATTGCTTCTCACCTTGTCTGCATTACAGACAAGATTATGGGTGAACAGCATTATGGGACTGCGGACAAATGCCATCATGCAAAAGAAAAATAAATAGCAAGAATGCAAATTGTGTTGTGTAAAATTCCTGGATTTACACTTTCACAATTTTTGGCTGGATTTACACTTTAGCAATGTCCCCCTTCTGACTTACATACAAATTCAACTTATCAAAAAATCATTGTAGAGTTGGAGTTGTAACACCCACAACGTTGTTGGGTTTTTTTGGGGGGGGGCGGAGTTTGCTAATCCCTAGGTGCCTTTGCAGTCAATGCTCTTCGCTGTGCTGTTCGCTTTTCCCAGTCACAATTCCTACATTATCTTTTGGTGCTGAACTGTGGGAGGTTTTTTTTAATGCAAGTCAGTTTAGTAAATCACTGTTGTGAAACTGGAGAAAAAGCTGGGAACGTTCTGACTGTTCCCTTCCTCCATATATGCCATTTCTCTCTGTTCTTGTTAGCGGAATAGGGTCTTGCCACCTTCCATTTCCAGGCTGGCAGAGGTCCTACTACTTGAGAATAACAACAAAAAAATATATTCAGGCTTTCCCTTAAGCCTGATTTTGTTCAAACAGAAGAATAGCAAATAACACCATATGTTAGCACGGCTGTGATGCAGAGCTGGGATAAGGGTCTGAAAAGAATTGGCTGCGTTTCAGCACCAAATTAAGAAGCGGTTTGACTTTTGTGCCTTTAATGGTTTTAACAACTTAACTTATTTTAATTCGTTAGTGACTTTAATATCTTGTGAGATTGCACATAATTATCTTTTACCGTTTCACACTTTCAATTGTTTTGAATTGTTTGCAGTCATTTTATGGCATGCCACCCTGAGTTCTCTGGCTTTCTTTCTGTTAGGCATCTTCAGGTCAATTTCAACTTACAGCAATTCTTTTTTTAAAATTAATAATTTTTAATACATTTTCTTAAGTACATTGATTCTCTTAAGTTGCATACATACATCAATACATTCCATACTTTTGCAGGCCCGGATTAACGTCTTTTCGCACACTAGGCCAAAAGATACCCCGCCCCCAGGGCGCTGCTGCGCATGCGCGGCAGCAGCCCCGGGCGCAGGGCTTCCGTCCGCCTCCTCCTGCGACCGGAAGTTGGTCACGGGAGGTGGAGGCGACGGAAGCCACACGGCACCGGCATGCGGCTTCCATCCACCTCCTCCTCGCGCCCTCCTTCTGGTCGCAGGAGGAGGCGGACGGAAGCCCCATGGCCGGGGCCGGGGCTGTGCGGCTTCCGTCGCCTCCTCCTCCTGCGACCGAAAGGAGGGCAAGAGGAGGAGGAAGGAAGGTCCTGCCCCCAGGGCGCTGCTGCCCCAGCCGTGCAGCTTCCGTCCGCCTCCTCCTCTGCGCCTGGCCCGCCCCCTTGCAAAGGAAGGAGGCAGCGAGGAGGAGGAGAAAAGGAAGCCTGCTGGCGGGCATGCGCACGCAGCAAAACTAATTTAGAAAAACTAAAATAGGCCTGTTTACAAGACAAAATGTCAGTGCAACTTGTGTGTGGGGGGACAATACATGATTGTTTCAAAATTGAGGTCCTTTTTGAAATTAGAACAGGAAATTCCCATCAAACTATCATCAGGGTTTTTATAGAGCTGTAATCTTAAAAGTAACTTTGTGACCTATAAGCATAAGTGGGGATCGCCTTTCCACTAGATGACTGCATAGGACAGCACTTTATTGGGTGGAACACTAAACCATCTCAATGGTGCAAACAAACGGTAGGGAGAAGGCACAAAATGAATGAACATCATAGAAAGCTATGACTGTTTCCTGGAAAGTTCCATTGAAACCCAGAAAGGTTGCGCCTAGATAAATGTGTGTGTATATATATATATAGTTTCCATTTATATAACACCCTTTCCGATTGGCTCAGGGTGGTTTATAACATGTAACAAGATGCCAATAAAAATATCACTAAAAACAATAAAATACCAAAACCCTAAAACAATTTACTATCAGTATACTAAATAAGTGTGGCTAGAAATTAAATGCCTATGCTCTGTCCGTAATGAGGTTGAAGTAAACAAAAGAACCACTGAATGGAATCATACCAAATTTGGCAGCAAAATGTCTCCCAATGCAAGGTGTGACCAATAAAAAACACACACACACACAAAAGAACTAAACATAACTTACAAATCCTAAATCCTAAAAAAGGAGAAGATTCCACTAAGGCCCTTGCCTTTCCACTCTCACCCACTTCAGAACGTTAGAATGTTGAGGTGGACCAATCAGAACCCATATGCAAATAACATCACAGTGGCAACCAATCACAATTTCTGACAGCCTCAGGCCCTTAGGGTCTTTCCTCTCTCAGCCACTTCAGAGTCTTAGAATTTTGATGCTGGCCAATCAGAAGCCATATGCAAATAATACCACAGTGAAAACCAATCAGAAAGCTGCCACATATCCACCCTCTGCACACATACATACATACATAATATAATGTTACTACTATATATTACTATGATAAATACACTCATAGAATAGAGTTAGAAGGGTCTGTACTATGGTATTGGGAAGAACAGACAGGAAGGAAGGAGAGAAGAAAGGAGGGAGGGAAAGAAAGACGGAAGGCAGGAAGGCAGGAAGGCAGGAAGGAAGGAAGGAAGGAAGAAGAGAAAGTAGAAAGGAAAGGAAAGGCAGGAAAGAGGTAAAGAAGGGAGGGAGGAGAAAAGGAAATAAAAAGTGAAAGTAGGAAGGAAACAGGGAAGGAAGAAAGGAGATGAAAACTTAGAGAAAGGAGGGGGAAGGAAGGAAAGAGAGGAGGAAGGATGAAACCAAAGAGTGAAAGAAGGAATAAAATAAAGAGGTAGAGAAGGAAGAAAGCAGAGAAAGGGGAAGAAAAAGGGGGGAAGGAATAGTCCAGATATCTACCTCTACTTTGAAAATTCTTACTATAGGCCACAGCAACGCGTGGCACAGCACAGCTAGTTATAATAAATGTGTGTTTTTAAAAGAATATAAAGACTTCACCTAGTATAAGAGAAGAGCCCCAGCAGAAAATTTTGGGAGTTCCATTAAAAATAAAGGTGCAAAGTTAAACATTTATAAGATGCCTTGACAAATAGAATAGGGAGAGAAAAGGAGATTGGCTTTCTGCTCCAGCTGGAGGCTGTAGCTTTTGCAAGTTATGGTCATGATACAATAAAAAAAATCAAGCCAATCTTTTAATTAGTGCCCACTTCTGAAAAGTAGTGTACAGTAAAGCTGACACGTCAATTTTTTTTATCCCATAGATCTTACATACACATCCAGTCTACTACTGAGGCTCAACACCATGCATTAATCCAGGGGTTGGGAACGTATGGCTCACAAGCTATATGTGGCTCTTTTGACAATTCTTTCTGGCTCCCAGGCACAGCAGACCCGGCATCCGGCCCCTCCTCGCCCAAGGAGTTGCCAGAAAGCGGCCCAGGGCCGTGGAAAACTCTGTGTGGCGGGCCCTGCCTGGCCGTGGAAATCCCGCAGTGAGGGAGTTGGGGAGGACTGGGGCAGGCCAGGGTCGCCACACGGCGTTTTCCGCTGCCCAGGGGCCCTTTCCGGCAACTCCTTGGACAGGGAGGGGCCTGGATGCCAGGCAGCAAGCCCCTCCCTGCCCAAGGAGTTGCCTGAAAGTGGCCCTGGGCCGTGGAAAACCACAGCACGGGAGGCGGGGAGGACTGGGGCAGGCCGGGCCCACCACACGGCATTTTCCGCGGCCATTGGTTCCCGACCCCTGCACTAAAGTGAACATTGTATGTAAAGGCAAGAAAGGCTGCAATTCAGAAGCCACTGTCGTTGAAGCACTCCTTGTGATGCCATTTGGACTACTCTTGAGTAAGTAGCTTTTGGAAAGTATTACTGTCTTTTGAAATTCAACACCCTTCCCATTCATATAAAGTTCTCATAGTATGTACGTATATACTCACATTTAGTTGAATTCAGTGTTAAAATATATATAAAATAATATGGCTCTCACTGAAATAAATTTCCAAATATTTTGCTTTTATGGCTCTTTGAGTCAAAAAGGTTCTCGACCCCTACATTAATCAATCAAAAAAGAAATTTCTCAGGAAAGTGTAGTAATAAATTGGAATCATTCTTATAGTCCACCTTTCTGAAAACATTCTTTAGGTCAGTGGTTCCCAACCTGTGGTCCGTGGCCCATGAACAAAAAAATGGCCTGCGGCCTCACTGTTATTACATCATTGTAACAAGAGTGACTGGTCTCACAAAACCCTCTTATAGTGCCAAGACAACAGGGATGCCAGGAGGGGAGAAGCCGACTACCCACGAAAGGTGCCACAACAAGCCACCTAGCTGCTGCTGCTTCTCCTCCTCCTTCCCCATGAGAGGAGCCATTCCATATGCATGGTGTTTCAGCCTGGTGCTCATGTACATGTTAGGGATGATGGGAATGTTTCTGAAAATGCTGATGATGGAATTGTTCCTGCAAATGCTAATGATGGGATTCTTAGTAAGAACTCTGAGATGCAAAGTGACCTTTCAGGTGAGGCTTGCTTTCCTTGGAACAGTTCCCTTCCCAGGACCTCATCAGATGAGAATTATTGTTTTCAGGACTCTGAAAGTTTTGATGTTGATAACAGAACACCCGGGAATTTTAATGAGCTTACATTTGACCGCCGAGATAGCATTCGGCAGTCTAGGCAGGCTGCCAGCCTACGACGTAGCAGTCGGTTTGCAAACCGGAACTGATTTGTCTTTATATTAGATGGCTAGAGAAATTGTCTTCAGATTCCAGGCTTCATTTACAATACCATGCCAGATCTTGTCTTGTCTCCAAGCTCCTGATTTCGCCTAGGCCTTTGTGCACGTTTTGCTCCTATAGCTTCCTTGTATTATTCATGGGATCAAGCATTTTACCTTTGTCTTTGGATTTTGGGATTATATCTGTGCCTTTAGATTTTGGGATTATTTGAACAGTGCTTTTTACCTTGGTTATATTCTACTATTGATCTTCTTTTAACCCTTTTGTTGGACACTATATTTGATTCAATAAAAGCCTATTTATTCAGAGACTGTCTGTTGTGTGTGTGACTAGGTGGGGTGCTCCTTGTCTGAAGTGCAACAATATGGTGCCTGGAAGCAGGAGCATCTTTATGTCTTCATTTTTAGGCCTGATCCTGGGGTATTCAGAAAATTGCATTGGATAGACCACGTCAGCTTTAGATGATTAAATATAGTTTTCTGTGGGTAAGCAGATGGCGACTACTGGATGGCATATGTTCTGTATCAAAAACTGTCAGAGTCTGAAAATTGGTGCTTGGATTCCAGCAGCCAAACTCAAGGCCACTGACATCATCGGAAGATGGTGCACCTGCCACTGCCTGCGTGGGAAAGGAGAGCCAGTGAACTCGGCGGGAGATTTTTGCGGGCTTTGGGGTTTGCGCGGGACGTTGCTTCTTTGAATGTGAGGGAAGGTATATAAGGAAGTGCCCCATTCTGTAACGACACTCCTGGCTTTTTGTGTGTTAGTATCCTGTAGTAAAATTCCTAGCGATTTTCAGATGGTGTTCTGTGTCTTCGTTTAGGAATGGCTATAGTGAGATGACGTCAGCTCTAGATGATTAAATATAGTTTTCTGTGGGCGAGCAGATGGCGACTACTGGATGGCATATGTTCTGTATCAGAAACTAGAGCTGATGTGGTCTATCCCAGTGTTTTTCAACCTTTTTTGAGCCACGGCACATTTTTTACATTTACAAAATCCTGGGGCACACCACCAACCAAAATGACACAAAATGACACTCTAACACAGTAATACATATAGTTAATATGTTTTTAAATGTATTTATACACTCAGTGTGAAACTTGAGCCTGTTTCAATGAACACAACATATGTATTACTTCCTCTCACATACTTATACATGGCTATTATGTCTTCTCTCAGCCTTTTCTTCTTCAGGCTAAACATGCCCAGCTCTTTAAGCCGCTCCTCATAGGGCTTGTTCTCCAGACCCTTGTGAAATTTCACCCTGAGTGAAACTTGCTTCCAGTTAACGATGGATGTCATGAAGCTGTTATAAACAGTTCCTTGGGGGGGGGGGCAACTCTCGAAAAATCCAGCAAAATGGTTAAAAAAAACATTTCCAAGCGGAGAGGCTCAATTTGTTTCTTGTAAACCTGTGAATGCTTCAGCTTCTATACATATATAGACTCTATAAATTTCATAGATCTGTGTGGCCTCTTTCGCTGCCTCCCTCCTCCCTCCACAAAAGCAGAGCACTGGGTGGAAGTGATTGAGTCGGTGTTTTCGCGTTGGCTTGGATTTCTCACGAGAACAGCCAAAGTTGGAAGCTCTATGTCAGTGAATTGGGCAGTGAGCGAACCTGGGAGCATCGGGAGGCTGAAGCAGCCCTGAGTGGGAGCTGGAACCATGCTGAGTCGAGGCTCCTGAAGGCTTCCTCAAGGTGGGCCTGGCCCTGGCATTCGGCGGAGCCCTTCCTTTGCCTCGGGAAGGATCTTTGGGGAGGGACAGAGGGAGAAAGAGCTGCTAGGAGGGGGAAGAGTGCTGATACACAACATAAAACCATACACTGTTATGAGGGTAGAACTCTATGCTGCAGTAATCACCACACTTATGATAATCAAACAGTATCAAAATGTATTTTCGAGTATCATAATGTTATACAATCTAACAATATCACTTAAAGTGCAATGTAACATATATCATCAAATACAGTAAATCCAAATGACGCATGCATAGAGTCTATGTAACCCTATGGAAGATCCGGAGGTGATTCTCTCACGGATCCAGACCAAGTGATTTTAGGGGTGCCCATAGAAGTAGGATGAGCTGACAAGCTGCTGGGTCGGCAGGCGCCAACGGCGAGGGGTAAGCTCGACGCCAAGGGGGCCGTTTCGTGTTACCACGCTTCCTCAGGGCGCTTGGGTCTTCTAGCCGCTCCTCCCCAGGGTTGTAGTCGTCAATTCGGGCCACAAGGTCAATTCGAGAGGTTGCTAGGTATGGAATTACATACCGTGAACATAATGCACCATGGCCAGTATGGCAAGCAATAATTAACATCAAGTTAAACAGATAAACAGAACATTTTAGTCAAAGCAGTACATACCGCATTGTTTGATTATCATAAGTGTGGTGATTACTGCAGCATAGAGTTCTACCCTCATAACAGTGTATGGTTTTATGTTGTGTATCAGCAGTTTATTACTGTGACATTACCTGTGTATAGGAGGGGGAAAAGTGCCAATTTCCCATGGAACACCTGATGATCGCTCACGGCACACTAGTATGCCCCGGCACACTGGTTGGGAAACACATGTCTATCCAATGCAATTTTCTGAATCAGCATCCCAAATAACCAAACTGAATCTAATGTTGACCAAAAACTGATTCCTAACCCTTTTGGGACTAATGTTGGAGAGTGGTCCCTGGTCAAAGAAGGAAGGCCCTGCAGTTAGGTGGAGTTGAGAGAATCTTGTTACATAGAACGGAGAGTGAGATACAGAATTGTTGTCATTGTTGTTATTATGTGCCTTCAAGTTGTTTCAAATGTAATCCATATAAATATTTGTCTTTGTGTAGGACTTTGAACATTTTTGAAAGTATGACACCATGAATACTGTGGCAAGGTAGGGTTTAAATATGCAAATGACCTACCATCCCCTTTGTTCTCAAACCTGTACAAGTTCTAAGAGTACGATAGTCTTCTCTATGCACTTCACTGCTGTTTTAAATATGAAGGTTTTGTTTTCTGCCATTAGCATACCAATAACGTATTGGAGAGCTGTGGTGCAGTATAGATAATGCAGGTCAAGTGTGCATTCATGAAAAGTTGTGTGTGACTTATTCCTAACACACCAGAAGGTGTCAAAATCAGCCTGCTAAAATTGATAGTCCAAATGAAAAATATCATGGTCAAGAGTCCTCACATAACAATGGAAGTACCAAAAAGCTATGCTGTGGTTTATACAAGTGACGGCCTCCTTGGTGCAGTGTTGTTCTGATGCTTAAAATCATGTCTGCCTGATGACCAACTCTTGTAGCATACACTGTTGTAGTCATCGCACCACAAAATGTATACTTGGAACTGGAAAGCTGCAAAAAAAAAAAAAGGATCACAAAGCTGTAGGAAAATTACAACATTGGTGATTTCTTACCTTATAAAAAAGCAAGAAAGGGGGCCTAGGTGTAATGTATGAGGGCAGGTTAATAAGTCTATGACTTTTTGAATGAATCACAGGTTTTTGGATAAAAATCATTTTATTTTTCAACGTCGTCTCCTTTGAGCTCTATACACTTGTCCAACGTTTCTCCAATTTTTTTAAACCCTTCCAAAAAATAAAATTTGTCGAGGTCATCAAAATAGGTATTTGTTTGTGAGATGATTTCATTGTTGGAGGCAAGTCTCTTTCCACTGAGCCATTTCTTCAGGTTTGGAAACAAGAAATAGTCACATAGGGCTAAATCCGGAGAGTAGGGTGGATGAGGGAGAAATTTGTATCCCAATTCATGGATTGTTGCCATGGAAACTGCACATGTGTGCACCCTTGCATTGTCCTGGTGCAAAAGAACTTTTTTCTTGGTCAAATGCAGTTGTGTTTTTCCCCCAAATCCTCATTAAATCGACCCAATAAGTTGGCCTAATATTCGCCATTGATTGTTTTACCGTTTTGAAGGTAGTCAATGTGGATTATACCGCGTGCATCCCAAAAAACGGTCACCGTGACTTTATTGGCTGACAAACCCACCTTGGCCTTCTTTGGCGCCGATTCACCCCAAGAAACCCACTGTTTTGACTGCTGTTTGGTCTCTGGTGTGTTGTGGTGGATCCATGTTTCGTCCACAGTGAATTTTTTCAATTGTTTCAGGTGTCGAGACCTCAACTGGGCATCCAGAACTTTCGGCATCTTCCGTGCTTGTACGGCCACAACAAAATTCAGAAAACCACTTTTTTACCATTGAAATTGATGGTGCAGAGTCCCCATAGTATTTATCAAGCTTACCCTTGGTTTGAGTGGTGGTTTTTTTCCACGAAAAATAATGCTTAATGACACACGAAATTCACTTTTTTCTATTTTCTCCTCAAATCAGGCGGTAGTCTGCTATCAATGGCTGTCGAACACAAACTAAATGACGCAGCTTGTTCAAATCTTGACTGACAGATGCCTGTTGACAGGAGCAGTGTTGCCCTTTCAGTTAAGAGGCGGGAAATTCAAAAAGTCACAGACTTATTGACCCGCCCTCGTATAAAATTATGCATGATATAACAGAATAGGGAATTTCTTTCTCTCTATTTGTCGTATGACAAATTATAGACTTTTATCATATGAGACGGGGTGGCCATCATTCGCAGCTTGGGAGTGATCCTGGATTCAGCGCTGAGCCTGGAACCCCAGGTCTCAGCGGTGGCCAGGGGAGCTTTTGCACAGTTGAGACTCATGCGCTAGCTGCGCCAAACCTTGGGAAGTCTGATCTGGCTACGGTCGTCCATGCTCTGGTCACATCCCGAATAGATTACTGCAATGCACTCTACGTGGGGCTGCCTTTGAAGACAGTTCGGAAATTGCAATTAGTCCAGCGGGCGGCAGCCAGATTATTAACGGGAGCTACATACAGGGAGCATACTACCCCATGTTGTGTCAGCTCCACTGGCTGCCTGTCCAATCCGGGCTCAATTCAAAGTGCTGGTTTTGACCTTTAAAGCTCTATACGGTTCTGGCCCAGCTTACTTGTCCGAACGCATCAGCCGCTACGTCCCATCCCGTAACCTAAGATCATCCGGGGAGGCCCTGCTCGCGCTCCCGCCGACTTCTCAAATGCGGTTGGTGGGGACGAGGACAGGGCCTTCTCGGTGGTGGCCCCCGCCTGTGGAATGCGCTCCCTATGGAGGTACGGTCCACCTCATCCCTCCTGGCATTCAGAAAAAGGTAAAATCCTGGCTCTGGGACCAGGCGTTCCCACATCAGCACTAAGCAGCATGTTAGATGGGGATTTTAATGGAAGGGAGGAAGAGGGACAATGCTTTTATGGATCGAATATTGTTTTAATTGGAATGACTGTAGATGTTGCTGAGGAATTGTATTTTAATGTTTTTAATGTATCTTAATGTGTTGTGGGGTTTGGGGTTTTACGCTGTTTCATGTGGCATCGAATTGTGCTGTGCTGTAAGCCGCTCTGAGTCCCCCTTCGGGGGTTGAGAAGAGCGGGGTAAAATCTTGAAATAAAATAAATAAATAAACTGGTCTCTATCCAATGATATCATGTACATTCTGCTATTGGTTTGCCTTCTACTTAAGTGGCTCTCCTAATCCTGGCTACTGATTAGTAAAACCTGTCAATTGCTCCCCATTCCCACTACCTTCCATAGTGCAGTTCATTTCTTCCACTTCTGTGCTGCTGTATTTTATAGATATCTTTGCCCTTTTTTGTTTTTAAAGTACAATTACACTAACAAATAAAAATAATGGAACTGCAGTGCACCAAGGTAGGTTTATGAGGGTGTGCAGAAATATAATCTCAGACCCATAGATTGGCAAATCAGTGCAAACGCACTAATGAAGGAAGGTCAAATATTGAAAGTGCCCAACACAGTATGCACCCGTATGCTAATGTGACTAGCAGAACAAAAGGTGGTTGTGATAAATTCCTAGAACACCTAGTTCTCATTCAGTGACACTTTATGTTGAAAAATTCAAGGGAGATAAAAAAATATGTGCTTCTTCACTGAGTGCGTAGCTAAGGTTTGGAATTCATTACTACAAGATGTAGCGATGGGTGTCAAGTTACATAAGTAACACCATCATGAGTATTTCGCATTGCACATATCACTGACTTGTTACATTAATCTTTCTCATCATGTGATTAATATTTCTCCCCCACTGTCTCTCTCAATGGCATTTACTAGGAAAGAAATTCACTAAACTGTGTTGTAGGGTTCTTATGAATTCTGTTTCATTGTATGGCTAGGTGTTCCCAGGGTGATGTACATAAAATTATGGAAACAAACAAAGTATAATGTCGTGATTCAGACCATCTTAAAAGAGCCAAGCCCAGTAAAGTAAACAGTAAAAGTTTATTAACAAGTCACAGGCTTTTAAAAGCTGTTCAAAACTGCCTAAAGGCACTGAAAAGCTGAGCAAATTAACTCAAGCAAACAAAAATACAACCAGCCAGGTCAAAATAGTCACACAAAGAAAAAAGCGGATTAAACCGCCGGGAAAACCCACGCTACACAAAACTTAGCAAGCAAGGGAATTGGAAGAAGCACGTTGTCAGCCAATCCGTTGTCATCAAACTGGGAGAGAGGCAAGCAGTACGGAGTCGTCAAAGCAGTCCTGGGTCTAGCCGAAAAGGAAAGCCAGCGAAGAAGTGAAGTCAAACCAGTCCGGATTCAAAACAGAAGGCAGCAAAATCTAGCACACAGGGATTTAAGGTGGTGCAGCCGAGGAGAGTATACAAGATGTGGAACTAGGGTTGCCACATTTTGATATAAGAATAAGGAACAGGTACCTTAAAAATAGGGATTTTTTTCACAAAAATAAGGGACACTTCATAAAAACTTGAAAATCAATTGATGATTTTCAAGTTTTTATGAAGTGTCCCTTATTTTTGTGAAAAAAATCCCTATTTTAGGTACCTGTCCCTTATTCATGTGGCAACCCACCAAATACGATACCCACCAAATACGATACCAGCGTCCAGAGAGAGAGAGTCCAAGGTCCAGAAATCCATGTCCATGATCAATCCAGCAACAAAGAGCAGAACTTGGAGGGCAAGTACAACTCCTTGTCAGCTGCAAAGAATGGTTATTTGCAAGCCCCCTTTATTCAAAGATCTTCCTCAGAGCTTAATTGAACCGACACCCCATTATCATTCCTCTCAGCTGAAAGCACTTCTTCACGTGCTGCCCTTTGCCTCTCATGCCAAGCCATACGTCTTCTGCGATGACTTACTTCACCCCAGCAAGAACTCTGATTCCCATCACTCCAGCTTCCATTTCCTGTGAATCCCACAAATGAATCACTACTAGTAGGTTCTTCACAAACGTCCCGTATCTGTTGCACCTTAGTCCAATCCATGTCACTAGACACCTCTTCAGAGCTCTGTGAGTCCCCAACCCCATCTCCCATAGACTGCTCCTCATCACCACACCCATCATCATCCTCTGAAAACCCTAAAAACCTTTCATCCTCTGAAGACTCATTAAGTATTTGCCTGATTCTCTTCCTTTCTTGCTCCTCATCTGACTCTTGCTCACGAGTAGACCGTCTAGCACTTCTGGCTACAGTCTCTTCTCTCTCAGCCTCAGGCTCAACTACAACATATAATGTTTCATAGTTATACCAAAGAGGCATCAAGATCACCAAACCAGTAAAGCACTTTACATCAGTCTGATATCTTACAAACTGTGTCAAACCGGGATATCTTTAACAGAAAGTGATGGATTATAAATACCTCTGTGCACTTGGCAGGTGAGAAACTGATTTGCCTGAGGCCAAAAATGGACTTGTGAGAGTCCAATCTTATATAAACAGACAGTTATAGCTCCACAAGTATGTTACTTTGCAACAAAAAAAATCTTGTACAAGAAATATCTGAGCTGGTTAGGGGTAGAGCATTCCTCTTGTTTTAAGTTCGGAAAAGTTACTTTTTTGAACTATAGCATCTGGCACCTGCCATGCTGGGCAGGGGATTCTGTGTGCTCTGGTGCAAAGAAATAACGCCACAATGGTAGGTTACATACCTGTGACCATCTTTCTTCGAGTGAAGCTCTGTGAATCCACACTTATGAAGTTTGCGCGCCAGCGCGGGCTTCCCAACGGAAACTTTTCCAGTTTGAAACTTTTTGGCGGTAGCTCCGCCCAGCCAACCCGGAGGGCATAAAAGGCGCCTCCAGCGCGCCCACGCCATTCCTTACGCCACATAGCAACAAGGAAAGGGTGGTTTGAGAAAGAGGGGATGGCCGGGCGGGTCGTGTGGATTCACAGAGCTTCACTCGAAGAAAGATGGTCACAGGTATGTAACCTACCATTCTTCTTCGAGAGCTCTGTGAATGCACACTTATGAAGATTACCGAGCTAAGGTAAAGGAGGTGGGAACAAACCAGCCAGATTGTAGAAAAAAATGAACAGGTTTATTGCAACCAGCAACCTGAATAAATAACATGTTAAACACATAATATATGAGTGGGAGGCAGGCTCCCACTTGTAAACACAGTGCAACAAGCACCATTCATGTCAGGCACGCAGGCCTCAAACATAAGTGCAATCATAGCAGAAGTGCAACAAGCACCATTCATGTCAGGCACACAGGCCTCATAACAGTGAGTGCAACAAGCACAACCTGAGAACAAAGGGTGCACAACTGGTGCAACCTACCCGTAAATGGGTAAAGCGCGCTTTAACCGGTAGACTGTGCCCCTACCTGGGGCACGGCACATACTTAACATTGACAGTGCAATGAACAAGAGGGGTTTGATCGACGCAACTGTCGATCGACCAGTGCAAAAAACAAGGGAGATCTGGGGCTGACTACTCTGCAGCACCTAGTGGGGTCTTTGGGTTAAGAATCGACCGACCAAAGGCCGCCTCCCTCCCAAACAGGGTGTCTACCCGGTAATGAGATATAAAGGTAGAGGGGTTGGCCCAGATGGCCGCCCTACAAATTTGGTCAGGGAATCCCTTGGAGGAACGCAGTTGGCGTGGCCACTGCCCTAGTCGGCGTCCCTTGACCTTAGATGGGCACGGTTGACGGGCTATCTGATAGCACAGTTCAACCAGGGATGCTACCCAATTAGAAAGTCTCTGTGCCGACACCGGCAAGCCCAGCTTGTCGGTGGCGTCTGACACACAAACAGTCGGGTCGATCGGCGGTAGTCCGCCCGACGCGGTTCTTGTAGGTCAGAAGGGCCCTTCTGACGTCGTGTGCCCTCGAGTCCGTGTCCCCGGTTCGGGCCAGTCCCAAGTCCGGGAGCACAATGTCCGTGTTCAGGTGGAACGGAGACACCACCTTCGGCAGAAAGGTGATGTCCGTCCGCAGGATGGCCCTATCTGCTAAAAAACAGCAGGTAGGGTTCGTCGACACGGAGCGCCGCCAGCTCGGAAGGGCGACGCGCCGAAGCAATGGCGACTAAGAAGGCCACCTTCCAGGATAGGAGCCGCAGGTCGATGGATGACAGCGGCTCAATCGGTGGGGATGTCAGGCAGGACAGCACCAGGTCCAAGTTCCAACCCGGTGTGGGTGGATGCACCGGGGACGAGTGTTGTTAACACCCCTCAGGAACCTCTTGACCATCGGGTACTGGAACAGCGAGGGACCGCCCCTCTGCTGGTTCTGCCAGGTGAGGGCCGCCAAATGGGTCTTCACCGAGGACATGGATAGACCCCTGTCGACCAGTTGTGCCAGGAACTCCAAGACCGATGGGACTACCAGCGGGAAGACGGTGGTAGATCGGGAAGCCTGGAACCTCTCGTGGCGGGCGTGCAAGCCGAGTACGCCTTCGACGTGGCCGGCTTGTGGGCTGCTGCCAGGATCGCTGCTACAGCTGGAGAGACCTCTGGTGCCGGCGAATCCTCCACGCAGTCAAGTGCAAGGACTGAAGGTCCGGGTGGAGGAGCATCCCGTTCTCCCGAGTCAGTAGATCTGGTCGGTGAGGGAGCGGCATGTAGTCCTGACCCGCTAGGTGTAGCAGGGTCGGGAACCAGACTTGTCTCGGCCAGTAGGGAGCGATGAGGATGCAATCGGTCCCTGAGAGCTGGATCCTCTCGACGATCCGAAGGAGGAGCGGGAACGGCGGGAATAGATAGAAGAACCCCGTCGTCCAGTCGAGCAGAAGAGGCGTCCCGAGGCATCCCCGGTGTGCATCCGGGGCAAGCCTTGCACCGAAAACTGGCAGTTGGTTGTTTTCCGGCGATGCGAAGAGATCTGCGTCCGGGAACCCCCACCGCTGAAATACACGGTGGAGCTCGTCCGGATGCAGCATCCATTCGTGGGACGACCAGCTGGTTCTGCTGAGGCAATCCGCTTCCTCGTTCTCGACACCCGGGAGATGGACCGCCCTGGGAGTTACTTGATGGTGGGCGCACCACTCCCACAGGTTCTGGGCTAGGGCCAGGAGTGTCCTCGAGCCCGTCCCGCCCTGCTTGTTCACGTAGTACATGGCCACGATGTTGTCTGTCCTGACCAGTACTACTTTCCCAGTGACGAGGGGGGCGAAGGCCCGGAGAGTCTTGGTGATGGCCAGAAGCTCCAGATAGTTGATGTGATGAAGCTTCTCCACCGCCGACCACTGCCCGTTGACAGACAGGGTGCCCGTGTGGCCTCCCCATGCCTGTAATGACGCGTCGGTCGTCACTGTGATGGCTGGGTCTACGGTGTGGAAGGGTACTCCCCTGCACACGTTGCTCTTGGACGCCCACCACCGGAGGGAGTCCTTGACCGCCTTTGGCAGGGATAACCTTTTTGAGTGGTGCTCCCTGACCGGGTCGAAATGGTCGAGGAACCAGCGCTGCAGTGGTCTGAAGCGCAGTCTCGCCAATGGGGTCACAGCTACTGTCGAGGCCATGTGGCCTAAGGTCACTTGGATTTGTTTCGCCGTGATGGCGGGCCTGTTGCAGCTGTGTATCTCGCGTCGAAGAGCCTGGAATCTGACGTCTGGCAGATAGGCGAGCTGATCGACGGAGTTGAATATCGTGCCGATGAACTTGATGGTCATCGTTGGGACCAGCTGGGACTTTTCCTCGTTGAGGCGCAGACCCAATGAGGAGTAGTAGTTAGGGTCGTAGAGACCTGTTGATGCAGGAGTTCCGGAGACTGGGCCGCCAGCAGCCAGTCGTCCAGATATGGAAAAATCCGGATTTTCTGCCTCCTCAAGTGCGCAGCCACGACCGACATGCACTTTGAGAATGTTCGAGGTGCTGTCCCGAGGCCGAACGGGAGGACGTTGAACTGGTACGCCCTTCCCGCCACCTTGAAGCTCAAGAAGCGTCGATGAGCAGGTCGAATCGAGACGTGGAAATATGCGTCCCGAAGGTCGATCGGCGCAAAGTGGTCGTTGGACCGGAGAAGTGGGAGAATGGGCGACACTGACACCATCCTGAATTTCCTCGGCGAAACGTACGCGTTTAAGTCTCTGAGGTCCAGGATGGGTCGCAGGGAACCGTCTGGCTTCGGCACGGTGAAATACCGTGAGAAGAATGCCCCTCTTTCCTTGCTCTTGGGGAGCTGTGAGATCGCTCCCTTTTTGAAGCACCGCGTCGACCTCCTCCAAGATCACCCTGGACGGCTGTGTCTCGACGATGAACCCCGTGGGTGGAAGTTCGTCGAATTCCAAGGCATAGCCGTCTTCGACAATCCGGAGAACCCATGCATCTGAGGTGATGCGTCGCCAGGCATCGATGTAGCGGGCCAGGCGATCTCCGAATGGCGGGTGTGGTGGTGGAGGTCGAAGGATGGGAGGAGGCATGGTGGTGGCAGCGGTACTTTGCGACAAGGCGGTGTCGTCCAGCGCCCGTCAACGCGACGGTTGGATTGTCCATTGCCATTGCCATGGCGAGGTCGCGACTTGTTTCCCTGTCGGGGTCTGTTGGACTGCTGTTGCTGCTGCCTCGGCTGCTGCTGTTGTTGCTGCTGAGGCGCCGAGTACCTCGGGGCTTGGCGGTACTGCTGTCTGGGCTGAAACTTGGCCCGTTGGTAGTACTTCGGCCTGGGTTGGGGTTGAGGCCGGTCCAATTTTGCCGTCAAGACTCTAAAGTCGTGAGTGGCCTTGAGTCTGTCGTCCGTGCCCGCACAGAAAAGTCCCTGGGCATCGACCGCTGTGTGGCGGGCCATGAGGATCTGATGGTGTGCTAGCGACTCTGCCTCCTGGGAAATGGAGAGAAGCGCCGTCTGCTGCTCGAGAAAGATCCTGGAAAAAGGGTTGAGCCCTTTCCCAGAGGATCTGGTGATACGCTGCCATACAAGCGCCGTAGTTGGCCATCTTGGTCAACAGGAGCCCGGCCTTGTAGATCTTTCGACCCGTTGTGTCGAATCTCCTTCCCTCTTGATCTGAGGGTGCCGCAGATTCTCGGCCCGAGGTTTGGGCGGAAGTGACGATCATCGAGTTCGGCACTGGATGATCGTGGAGCCAGCTCTTTTCCCTCTCGTCTATCTTATACCATGCCTCGATACGACTTGACGTAGGAGGGATGGTAGACGGAGGTGCCCATGATGCCTTAACCGCCTCCTCCAGCGGTTCTAGCATAGGAAGGTCTTCGATCTGCACCCGTCTGAACACTGGGCAAGCGCTGGACCTCGTGGGGACGTAGGTCTGCATCCCCAGAGATCTCGCCATCCGGCCCATCTGCTCACCGAAGGCCTTCGCGTTGTCCGTCGGCGAAGAGGAGGGTTCGGCGTCACAGCCCGCATGGGCAGGCGTTCTGTCCATGTTGAGGACAGGATGGATCCTGATCTTATCGATCGAGGGACCTCGCCATCCTCCATCTCGTCTCCCGACCAAGGTTGGACCGTGTCTGGGATCACCGGCGGTTGTGATTGTGGAGGCGACCTGGACGTCGAAGGGATGTTTGGCATCTCTGACGACACAGGAGGAGGTGTTCGCTTGGCCGGGGCCAGGGCGAGCCTCGTGGTCTGCCTGCCTTTGTCTGGCGAAGTTATGAAGAGTTGTCGAACCGAGGTCTGTCCCGGAGGAGCGGGACGACGGTCTGGACAGAGTTCTCTGGCGACACACGATGCTCTACCCCTGTCTCCACAGCGAGAACAGGGGCAGGCGAAGAGTCGGGGCAGGAGACTGAAGACGATGACGTCAGCGTCCTGCGCCTTTTCGGTGAGGAGGTCTCGAGGCAGCGGCCTCCAGAGACTTGCCGGAGTCACAGGAACCAGGCCTCTGGTCTGGGCTCTACGGGCTTCTTCACTCGACCTCCGGAAAGCTATCTCCATAGCCCGATCGGAGGGAGTCCTCGAGATGGCCGACCTCTGGGAGAGGCCCGACGCCATTGAGCTTGTCGATGCTCTTCGAGGAGGAGGCAGCTGGACCGTTTCGGTGGTTACGGTGCAGGGCCTCTTCGACACCGAAGTCTTCGAAGTCTTCGAGGAGACAGACTTGGTGGAATTCTTCTCCTTGTGCGGACGCTTCCCAGCCGGGCGGCGGTCGGCGCAGCGGGACCGAAGCAGCCGCCTCGGATCCCAAGGAGGCAGATGGGACAGCCGTCGCCATCTGTGGAGGGCAGAGAGCACGCTCCGTGAGGTAGGCCTGAAGCCTGCGGGCTCTCGCTCTTCGAGTGGCGGTCGAGAAGGCCTGGCAGTGCCGGCAGGCAGGAACGACGTGTCCCTCCCGAGACACCGAAGGCACTTCGAGTGACCGTCACAGTCCGGGATCTTGCTACCGCAGGACAAACACCTTTTGAAACTGGTTGTGGACATGCTATGCTCACACAACCAGCCGTATTTCGATGTTGCCCAAGTGGCGGAAAACAAAGGAATGGCGTGGGCGCTGGAGGCGCCTTTGCTGCCCTCCGGGTTGGCTGGGCGGCGCTACCGCCAAAAAGTTTCAAACTGGAAAAGTTTCCGTTGGGAAGCCCGCGCTGGCATATAAACTTCATAAGTGTGCATTCACAGAGCTCTCGAAGAAGAATGAGAACACTGCAGACACCAGAGTTGTCATGATTTATGCATTGCTTGTTTAAAGAGAGGTCAGCCTCATCAATAATGGAAGGAAGGCTCCCTGCTCTGCCTTCTGCTTGCATCTTCCAACACCAGCAGCGACTCATCAAATCTGCATGGCCTTCCTTCCTCAAGGTGTTTGAAGGGCTGCAGAATGGGAGGCAGGCGGAGCTGAGCTGCGGCAAATTCCAGGGCATAGTTTTGACTGGGCACTGAAAGAGCCAAAGGTTGATTTGCACACCTCTGATTAGAGATACTGCTGGGCTCAAGGCCACAAGTACATACTCACCTGGAGCAGAGGCTAAACTTATGTGCTATCTATTCTATGGACCTAAATTTGTGTATCATTTGCTAAGTTTCTCACTGGTGCAAATTTTTAAATCAGGACCATCTTTGCAAACCAGCACATGTCTGATACCAGGAGAAAGGTCTGAGTCCCTTGATAGAGATGAGAAGGTTGGGGTATTATTATTATTATTATTATTAGTCACATTTCTATACCCCCCCCCCCTCAGCACGAAGTTGACTCGGGACGGTTTACACAAGGCAGTCTCTGCCCTCAATACAACACAAGCAAACAAACCAAAAAAATAACCATATAATTAAAAACATACAATTGCAGTCTCAGCGTCTCAGCGTCATGTTGAAATCACTTTCCGTCACATCGTCGTCATTCCATATATCTAATTAAACCTTGATATTTCATCAGCAAATGCCTGCTCAAACAGCCAGGTCTTGACTTTCTTGCGAAATGTCAGGAGGGAGGGGGCCAATCTGATATCTCTAGGGAGGGCGTTCCAAAGCCGAGGAGCCACCACTGAAAAGGCCCTGTCTCTCGTCCCGCCAGTCGCACCTGCGAAGAAGGCGGGGCCAAGAGCAGGGCCTCTCCAGATGATCTTAAACCTCTCGTTGGTACAGAGGGAGGGATGCGTTCGGACAGGTAGTAGGACTCGAACCGTTTAGGGCTTTAAAGGCTAAAGCCAGCACTTTGAATTGTGCCTGGTAGCAAACTGGCAGCCAGTGGAACTGGCACAAGAGGGGAGTTGTACGCTCTCTGAATGCCACTCCTGTTATCAACCTGGCTGCTGTCCGTTGGACTAGTTGCAGTTTCCGAACAGTCTTCAAAGGCAACCCCATGTAGAGAACATTGCAGTAATCTATACGGGGTACAAAAGTTTAAATAAATAAATAAAATAAATAAGGAGGTGGGATTGGGAGTAGGGTTGCCACGTGAATAAGAGACAGGTACCTAAAAATAGGGGATTTTTCACAAAAATAAGGGAATTTCATAAAATCTTCAAAATCAATTGATGATTTTCAAGTTTTTATGAAATTTCCCTTATTTTTGTGAAAAATTCCCTATTTTAGGTACCTGTCCTTTATTCTTATATCAAAAAGTGGGAGTGTTTTTTTTCTAAATTGTCCAATGGTTTCATTTTTTCCTAATTAAGGATTAAGTAGATCAGAGAAGGATGTTCGTCCACCATTGTTGTTTTGTTAATGAACATAAAGACGGTACGCAGAATATTTCCACACTAAAACATACCAAGAGAAGGGCATCCAAAATGGTAAAAGATCTGGAAACCAAGCACTATCAGAAACAGTTTGGAGAGTTGGGTATCTTAGATTGGGAGACAACAGAGAGGTAAAATGATATTCATTTTAAAAATAAGAAGGGGTATCATATAAAAGATGGAGTCAGCTTGCGTTCTGCTGCCCCCAGAAACTAGGGCATGTACCAGTGGGTTCAAGCAGCAAGAAAATAGATCCTTGCTAAGCACGAGGAAGAAGGTCCTGGCAGTAAGAGCTGTTTGACGGTGGAACAGACAAGACTGCCCTGGCATGTGGTGGGATCTCTTTCTTTTGAGGCCTTTGAATAGAGGTTACATGGGCATTTTCAGGAGTACTTTAGTAATGTTTTTCTGCATGGTAGTGGGTTGGGCTACATGGCTCTTGTGGTCCATTTAAATTCTCTAGCTGGGCTGTATAGGTGGTAGGCTAGGCAGAATTTAGTCCCGGGGACTTCTTGTTCAGTAGTAAACCTGAGAGTCAGTGTTGGATTTCATAGATAGAGATAGATAGATAGATAGATAGATAGATAGATAGATAGATAGATAGATAGATAGATAGATAGATCAAAGAGCAATTGATAAAAATCAGAATCTTTACAGTTCAATCTTTTTTTGAACTGTAAAGTCCAATGGCTATCCTGCCAGGGGGATTCTGGGAGTTTTAGTCCCAAGAAGTAACTTTTTCGATCTCGAATCAGGATATTAATATTCACAGCCTTAGCCATGCCTGACTTTATGTTGTGTCCCAGTCAGAAAGGTTGCATCGTTCTGGCACCGTAATAATCCCTGACCTCAGCTTGGCTAAAGTCTAGTCCGGTTCATTTTCCAGGGTGCTACACATAGTGGTGCATTTCTCACCTGCTGAAAGTAGCTTTTTATTTATTTATTTAGTTAGTTATTGGACTTCTTAGTCGCCCTTTCCCAGGCTCAGGGCGACTCACATAAGAACCACAAAACACAATAAACAGTTAAAAAACAGTTTAAAACACAGTGGCAGATCCACCTATGTTAAAATATCAGTATTTAAATTACAATTACCACTACACTATACATGTTCCAGTGCCTAAGGTCCAAAC